>JAOTRI020101400.1:0-14133 GCA_028564885.2 Zoanthus sanctaehelenae
TCTCTTTGCGTATTCTACGCAGGGTACATTGCATTGCAAAGTGAATTGTTGTCAATAGCATTTGCATCTTTTTTATTCAAATTTTAACTCACAAACGGCATCAACACTTTTCAACTCACCTCTACCAGGCCTCCCTTTTCAACAACAAGTTTAAACAATTTATACAGATCCAGTGT
Source organism: Zoanthus sanctaehelenae (assembly GCA_028564885.2). Classification (NCBI taxonomy): domain Eukaryota; kingdom Metazoa; phylum Cnidaria; class Anthozoa; order Zoantharia; family Zoanthidae; genus Zoanthus; species Zoanthus sanctaehelenae. The sequence continues at coordinate 177 of JAOTRI020101400.1, forward strand.
TTGCTTTGCCATAATGGGAACTCTGTTAACAGGGGTTCCTAATAAAACAAAGTGATAATTAATTTAGTTAAAACTGTATGGTTTAATTGTCAACGAGCCAGCCGAGCAAAGATGGAACCTGGTGAGGTGGCAGCATTTGATTATAGAGCTGTGCGTAGGCATTGTGCAGGTTTTGTAAGGTAAGATTCCTGAGTGTAAGGTAAGATTCCAATGACGTAGTAAAAATTGCAATGGACCAAATGTAGCTCGCAGAGATTGTGATGTCAAGGCTGCTCTACGTGTACCTTGTACTTTAGTTTGCACCAATGGGTTTGAAAAACACGTGATAGGCTCGACAACAGAGGAATGAATTGATCAAGCTGACAGTTCATTCACAAAGCAATCTGTTTAATGTAGCTTGCTCGCTCGTTGCTTGAAACGTTAGGTTTGCATAATTGAGCCAAGAGGTGGCTTTCTCTTCGCTCTTAGTGTTTTAATCTGTTTATAATAGATTAACAATTACATCACTTTAAACCTGCTTAAAATATAAATGGTTTTAAAGTTCTGCAAAGAAACAGCTACATAGCATTTGCTTTGAATGGTTGCCTGTTGGCACTTAGCGAAAGCTACATTTATTATATGCAAATTATAAATTGCCTGTCTGCTGGATCTGAGAGGAAGAGTGTACCATTTCCATTAACACATTTATGAGACTAGTTTTGGTTTGTTAATGCATGAATATATGCTATCATAACTCTCTTATCACCAGAAACTGTACTTATCCCAGAAAATTGGAATCCTGACAAATGGCAGATTAGATACCCAAATGCAGGCCACAGGCAAATATTTTACCCTATCAGACTCTAGAGCTTGAAAACCATACCCTATAGTATACGGCAGCACATCCCCTTAGCTAGACCACACATGGGCGAGTACCCCCTCCCTCTCCTGAGGGTAAAGTATTGCAGAAGGGAGAGACTGTAAACCAACGATTAACTTAAGTTAGGTAATGCAGAGGTCTCAATAGAAGGCGGCTACCGGCAATAGACTGCTGGCTAATTTGTTTTATCCTACCGCCTATTTTGGTCAATAAGTTGAATGTTTTGGACTGACTGTGTGTGTGACATTTCTTAGAAACTTTCAACTGAAGTCTTTGTTGAAAATTAAATTGCCTTTCTGGCTTTACTAACCAGGAATTTTAATTCCTACATCTTCGAACTATAGCAATATTTTTATAAAAATGAGCAAATTACAGAGGGTCACCATAACGAATTAATGTAACTGAAAGTCTTATCTACTATCGCATCAAGTTTCATCGCGTGAGTTACGGCTTGGAATTCCCTGTCAAAGTTGTCAAACATCTGTGTGACACTCCAATCCTAGATGTCTACTTTTCAAACACAGCCTGTAACTCAAAAACTTACTAAAAGCCCTGTAATGTAATATGGGGTTAAGACTGTATGGCTCTTTGCAATGTTACGATTACTAGGCTACCAGCAGTAAGACCAAATATATAATAGGTTTGTTTTTGTGTTTTTTGTTGTCCAGACAAAATATGTATCCCAGAGTTCCTTGCAGACCCAGCTCAGCTCAGAAAGTTTACTTCTTGCTCGATTGTGTTGTGAGGAAAAAAGGGCCCTGGAACAAAAAGTAGCCCAATGAATGCTTCCAACTAATGAGGTGGCTTGCTAATTGCTCTTTCTCACAGCCAGAGACTGAATTGCAAAGGACGCAGCTCAATGAAGTTGAACTGAAGGAATTGTGCTGCCGGCTAAACCCTCAGCCCCAGAACACGGTCCATGCATGACCTCGGAACACAGCACCACAGCCATATTTTATAAGCTGGGAGTCGATTTTGATGAGGGAGGAAAACCGGAGTATTCAGAGAAAAACCCTCCGAGTCAGATTGAGATCGAGAAATCTCAGCCCATGTGCAGAGCCCAGAAGTCGATCTCAGGTCGTAGAAGTGAGAGGTGCGAGTGATAACTGCTACACCAACCTGACTCCCCCCCCAGAGTTACCAGGACACACACATATGATTCGCACTCACAGCATATATTGTTTTTTCCTTCAAAAATAAGAAGCAGTTGGTAGTTTGCTGTCGCTATTTGTATATTCACCTATTCAACCTGCAACTCTGTTGAGAACATAACACTACAGTACACCCGCTAAGATCATACCTCTCTTTTGCATGAATGTAAAAAGATCATCCAAAAATTCTCTCCGTCCATTCTCATCACCAAGATCATAAAGCTGTAGAATGAAACGGGGTATAAATTTAAGTTTTATTCAGTTAGGTAAGACACACCATAAAAATATTAGTTTTCTGTGAAACTGACTTTGGGTTTATTTACAGTGTACTGACAAATTAAGGACCGTTTTATTCTAATTTATTGTTGATCATGAGATTGTTTTAAAGGTAAATAAAAGTACCACTAAATGTTTACAAGCTAAATGCTTTATTTTAATAAAATAATGCTTTATTAAAATAATGCTTATCTCCAGTTTCTGTAGTGTTTTAGAAGTGGATGATGTAGTAGCATGGGCTTCCTGTGCCCTCGTACATGTGCTAGTTGGTATTAAACATGGCAGAAAGCATATTTTGTGTCTTTCCCTTTCACTAATTAGAGTCAAAATACATCACATTTTGGCAACGAGTGATCCCTAAATCTTCAAGGAAAGTCATCTCACTGCTTTCTCAACAGTTTGTTATTGATTATTTGTAATCGTTTATTATGCCGATTGGGAAAATCGGAGAATTTGAGGGAAAAATGAATTGGAGAAAGATGGTGGAAAGCTTATTTGTGTTTTGCTCTTTCACTATTTAGAGTCAAGATACATCACAGTTGAGAGTCTATGAACCCCCTGGATGAGACACTAATTCATTGCAGATTTAAGCTTCCAGCAGATGCTGGACAGACAAGTACTCATTTACCTACATGGAAAGGACTGAAAGCTGAGTTGGCTTAGGCAGAAAAGAAGGTGACACAAATATCTGAATTATGGCCAACTACTAAGATCAAACTGTTCACCTTGTGGTCAGAAAACAGACATCTTACCAACTGCACCACCCACATCCACCCACTTCTAAATATGCTTTCATCATTTTCCTTTGCAGACTTTTTTAAATTCATTATTTTTATAACTCAGTGATGAATCTTTTTGGACCATAACATCCATTGGACATTTTCATATTATTATGTTCCCCAACTCCTCCCCCAGCCCTGCATAATTTTTACGGTGCATAACCACAAAGGATACTAGGTAAATAATAATGTGGTATGAGGTTATTCTTGATGAAAATAGGCTGAGCTATTGTTATAAACAGAGAATGTATTTTAATTCAAATTTATTAGAATGACATCCTTACTGAATTTGAAAATTTGGGAAAATGAGAAAGGCTTATACCCTCTAAATTTTTCATATTTCCCAATGTCTATACATCCTTTCTAATAATTTTCTGAGCTTAATTAAGTATTAACCTAAGTTCAATAGTATTGTTTCTAGACTTGAATGATTATTGTAATAAAAATGTAAATTCTACATCGTTAAAAAGAGAATACTTACTTTGTTTCGGACGTTAATCCTTTGCGGAGAAAAAGAACTCAGAGTAAAGTACTCCGACGATGGACTAATGTCCTAAACGTCAGTTAGTATTCTCTTTTTTACAACATTGAATTTACATTTTCATTACTAAATTGTTTCTTTAGAAACACCGACGCAGCTCCAACAAGTTTACTGCTAGTTATTTCCTATTGAATGATTGTTGATTGATACTTATTTAAGGCTAACAACAATCAAAATAATTCTGAGTATGATTTAACTATTAGTTTATATTCTTCATTAATTTCATTCAATGATTAATTTTCATTCAATGATTAATTAAGCTTGGCTTTAATTTTTCTTCAATAAAATAAAGACGATTAGGGTAGTAATAATGTTTATCTTTGTTTCTACAAAGAATATTACTCTAATAAATATCTCCAACAGTCAGAAGATAATCATTTGTAAGTTTCAATTAAAAAAACTCAAAACTGAATAACAGTTACAATATTGATTAATTTTAATTTTAAGGTGAAAGTTTTACATTTTCTTAGTGTTCTGCAGCTGTACGTCAACATAAAACTAAATATTGAAAAAATTCATTTTTAAACTAGAAAAGCACTAGGAGAACAGATGTCAACCAAATATGTTGTGATCACAATGTTAATGAAAAATTCAAAGTGATCCAGAATCCAGGATTTCTTTTGGATCACCCTCAAAATAGAAAATGCTTTCTGGGGATATTGAATGTCAAAAAATTGGCTGTTCTTCTTTAAATAATTTGCAGGTATCCTGACCACTATAGTAACTTCTGAAAAATTCTTGCAATATGAAAGACTGACCAAATCTGTATATAAAATATAATGAGTCACCATCTAAACTTAAATATCCAAAACTGTCTGTTTCAGGACATTCAGTGAATTATAACAAAGAATTTACCTATATGACCTAAATGTACAGGACCTTAAAATCTTTGTAAACTGCAAAAACAGAAAAATCTACCTTTGGTCTTTAAAAGATAAGACTCAAAACATACACCAACCAGAAACCAAGTAAACATTTTTTCAGAGGATTGAACAGTTAAACAAATTTAGCATGCTGAATATTTACGATTTAGATTTTTAATTTAGATGTCAAGAAATCAAATCCAGCTGATTGGAAAACATATATTATTATTAATTGGAAGGCTTGGTGTTCCAAAAACACTAGTGGACTTGTAAGAACAATCACATGAAAACACACTTCTAGGATAAAATCATTCACAAAAACACTTTTCTTAGCATTTAGCTATAGGCATCTAATTACTGATGTTTTGACAGGTATTATCTCAAAAATCAAATTTTCCAATTCTAATAATGCTGGTGTAATAAAGCAAAAAGGACATTTATATTAAAAACAGCTGGATTCACAAACTGTACTCCTCAAAATTATTATGTTTCAGAAATTCTTAAGACTGACAAAAACAAAATTATTAGTAAATAAATTGTTAATCATCTAAGATAATAGAATTTTTATCAAAAGTATTGTTACCACAGCGGTTCTCAATTGAGTGATTTATAGGGAGGGCGCAGTTAGAATAATTTTGGAAGTGATTAACATCACATACATTTAAGATTTCTCATTTTTATTGCGTTCAAGTGCTTGTGGTGAGTTCATGGTGAGGAAAAATTCTTGTTTGATTAATAGTTTCTTAATTCTAATAGCTGTTTTCAAACCCTGTAACAATTTTCTCTAATTCAATCTGAATGGATTGTACAATTTTAAATTAAAATATAACATTGCCAGTTTCTGCAAACAATATCACTGATTGTAGTTCAAAACATCAAAAGAATAATCTGGTTTGTTTGTTGAATCAAGATAATGAATGAACACAGAAATTTCCGCATGATTAGTTGACACAATTTCTTTTCTGGCTGCCAAACTGTTATGTTTTGCTTGCGATATTTGACCGTTTTTGTAATCGTGTTCCGTCACAATCATTGTTATAAAATCTATCCCGATGTTTTGGTGCATATAAACAAGAGTACAAGTCGCAGACCATTTTTAAAAACATAGATTTTGAAGAAAATTAAATTTGCACTAAAACAGGTGTTTTCAATATCGATATCATATTGTTGATATTTTTGAGGGCAGATGGCAAGTTTAACTTCTGACTCAAACAACAAAGGCCGTGTCACAAAAAACCTAAATTTAACTAAAGGCTGTTATTGATTAAAAATTAATAAAAACATGTACGCATTGTTTTCCTGTAGCAGGGGTTAATGCAATCTTTAAGAGCCCGATTTAAAGCAAATATCCTGCCAAATGCGAGCCATGCAAAAAATGTTACGGGCCAATTTTTATAATGATGAGTTCTAATCGCTTGATGTGAATGTAACAATTTCCTTGACATCGATTACAAAGTCAATCTTCAGTGCAAATATAAAGATTACATTTCAGATGATAAAAAATTGTATGCAAATTTTGCGCTAGTTAATTAAAAGCTTTCGAAACCGTGAGCTCTTAATTCAATAGCTTTCTTGATATTAAAATGGAATTTTTCCACCTCGCCAGTTTTATCAAAAATAAAACATCAACAGCTCCTTAACTTTCAAACGAATGTCGATACATTTATTTCTATTAGACAACTTTTTGTTGATTCGTTATTTGAGATGCAAAAAAACATATGACATCGATAAAAATTGACAGTCATGTCAAAACAAATCGATTCAAATAACCGGCAATATTAGATAACATATCAAACGATATATTATATCGAGTGAATTTTTTTTGTCCGCACACTCGATTAGTTGTTCCGATTGAATGAAATATTTCAATGACTGCAAAATACCGTAAAAAATGGATTTTCAAAATAATCTTAAAACTTATCAAATAATTTACCTCCGGAAAGATATTAGATGAAGCGATTAGCTTTATTTGGAGGAAAAGAAAAAATAAAAAATCCATAAAAACAAACGCGATTGATTTGCTACATTACGGTTTTGTCACGACCCCAAATAATACACGACAAAAAAGTTCTGTCAAACAAAACAAAACACATTGAAAGACAACTGTCTTTATTAGTACCTGTTTAAATTGTTCTTCAAAAGTCCACTCGTGGGCTGAAATTCTATCCATGCCATGCCTTTCAGAGTTGGCTAAATTGCTTTGTTGGTTTGTGACCTGAACTCGTTCCGGACTTAAACGTTCACCAGATTCGCGTCTCCGAACCACGGATGCTGTTGCGGACTCGCGCTGTTGGAAAGAACACTCGTGTGATGTGGGCACGCTTTCGGACTTTACTTCAAATTTCCTAGGTTCTGCTTGCTTGAATCTGCGTCGATCGTAGTTCATTTCGTCACTTTCTACCATAGAGCGTTGGATATCGTCTAACTCTGCCATTCGGCTTTCCACACTCATTATTCGCGGCTTAAAATCCCGCGCCGCTTTATTGTGCAGGGGAGCGCTTAGGTGTTCATCTGAGAGGTTTTCATGACGAGATTGCACTTCTTCGACCTACAAATATAAAAATATTTTTTGAAATGATTCAACAAAGACTCCGATGTGGCAACGATACACATTAACAATCGCGATTAATAATTGTAATCAAAATGTTCAAAAATGATAAACCAATAACATAAATCCGGATGGTTGAATAGTAAACGATCTCTTTATCAATAAAAATTCGACTTACGTCGTGTTTATCGTCAAGATTTTTTCCAGTTTCCATTTTAATTTGCAGACAAAAACAGTTGGTTCAATTTAGTAATTGTCGAGTTTTAATGCAAAAGGCATTCGAATAATCTGTGGTGATTTGAAAAGGTCTGTTGCAAAGACATAACTATCGCCAAAGCTCGCAACTTCGAATGACAGAACTTTGATGAACATTCCAATGAAAATCTCAATCAAGACATGCGCAGTTGTTCTCGCTTTAGCATTTGACGTCACGAAGATTAATTACTAACATGCAATTACTTTGTCCACGTGATCCGTCATTTTTAATCTTCTGTCAGGATTAATAAACGATTTATTAATGTTTATAGAGATGCCAATTAATTCAAACCATCTAATGAAACATTATTTTCAAGCAAACAAGTTTAGATGCAAATTTGGTTTATTTTTGCGAAGTTGACATTTACTTCTGTTCGAAAGTAAACACTATTCATTCTGGAGTATATGGCTGTATATCGAATGCATAATTTTATCCATATACTTGTGTATACACAAATATTGCCTGTATTTGTGGTAATGTATTTACAACGAAAAATAAAGCATAAGGATTCGGACCAGCGAAATATTTACAATGCAACCGACGACGACCGTGATTTCAGATGAACTTTAATAAATTATCGAAGGTAGAAAATAATATTTGAAGCGAACCAAAGTCAGTGGGGGTTTATTCTTTAATTCAAACTTGCTGTGAATCAATTTGAAGTTCTATTTTTTCCCTGGAAATTTTAAATTTAATACAAGTTATGAAGAAAATAACTTATGTCATATTGTACTGGCTTATTGAGAAAGATTGTAATCTGTAAATATCAAACTATGATAACGCTATATGAGCGAATGTTAGGAAAATTATTAATTTTCAATAACGAATAGATTCTAAATCTACCGTGCTATTTTTCACATGCCCGTCAGGACAAAATAAAAAATTAAAAATGACGATATTATACCAAATATAAAGAAATGGCTTTAATTGTTTTCTTTTGCGAAGGCAAAAATGAACTCTTGAGTTGTTATAACAGAATCGGTTGCTGCGACACTAGAGATTGATTGAAAGCTGAAGATTTAGAATGGTGCAATAAAACCTGATGGTCACAAAAGTCTTAATAAATGTGATTCGATTAATTTCTTCAGTGATACAATTTTTTAAAATTGTCTTCATTACATAGAAGGGATTCTCTGTTGCCGTAGCAATAATCAAATTTATTAAACTTTTCGTGTTGAATGACTGCGACTAAAGATTTCAAAACGTATCGCGGAAACAAAAAAAAGAGAAAAATAAGAAAGTAAAAAATCTATATATACATAATGAACTGCGGATATGGTTTATATTTGTTTGTTGGCCTTTCTTTGATAACAGGAAATGATACAATTGAACAACTAAAATCCAACTCTTATCTTTTTTTAGAGGAAAACGTTTTGTGTTTCTTTCTTCATAATATTCACATTGAACAAGTCATATGATGTCTAATAACAAATTTGCAATCAATTCTAGTTTGTGCGTTTAACTTCTTGAGCAACAGAACTAATAAATGCAATAGGGCTTGAAAAATAATATTTGTAAAAGCATATCCGATTCAGTAACTTTCCTTGCTCCCGTAGAGCAAACCTAAGATATTTATTGTTTTTGAGGAAAGATACTTTTAATAAGTCAATGACGCTCAGAAAGCATCTAAACTAATTCATAAAAACTAAAATCCCTTGGCATTAGAATCCCCCATTAATAATTTCTGAAATTCAAATTATTATTTAAGGAAGGACAGTTGTGCGGACATAATCATAGGAAAATTGACTGTTTTAAGCAAAAACCACTGATGCCTAATTATCAGTTTAAGACTGAAATTTTTTCTTTGCTCTAGGGATTACGAAGTGGTTAGAAACAACAAAGTAATCTGGCATAAATAGTCGTGAAACAATTCAACGATGTTTGCAGTAAGTCTCTATCACTCTTAAATGTTAAAGGTATCTCGTTTTACTATTACATGTTCAAAACCTCTTGATATGATATATTTACCATGAAGCCAGAAGTAGGACGGGACTTGTGCTTAAAAAACTTTACAAATGCACCGGCATTGATAAAGCCCACCTCAGACAATTCCTGCTCGGAGTACATCCTAAATCCCTCGTTCTTGTCTACCGCCTCGTTTCTCAACCACTTAATTGGGGACGACAGTACATGCGCTCTATTAATGATTGCGTCTTACCGCAAATTAATGCTGTTCCAGGTGCGAGAGGTGTTTACAAAGAAAATGATACCTTTCGAGTCAGACCAGATACCTGTTTCATGGGTAGATATTTGTCACAAAGTTTCCATGACAAGAACTTGCTGTCATTGTCAGTTTCGGCCAATCATCTTTCAGCTTGTTCGTGAAATGTGCATTAGCGCTCTAGCGTCGCCGAGAAAAATGATTATTTTTAATGAAGGTTTGAAAACAACACGTTATCGTTGGTGGCATTTTAATTAATAAAATGACAATTTGACTTAAAATAGCGCGTCTTTTTTTTACCGATGGTTTTCCTTCTGTGGCAGTTGAAGCTGTTGTTTTAAAAATGTTTTTTAAACAAAATCTAAGCACCGTGTTATAGTTTACAGAATTTTACAAAGCCGACTTTTTTAAAAAAGACATATTTGCATTCAGAACCATTTATATAAGTACTGGCAGATAATGAAACATTAGCAGCACCAGGTAGCATTTTAAAGTTAAATACTTCAGTTCATTTTCTCTTGGTTCAATATAAAGATGTGTATCCGACCATTTCTTTGATACAGTGCTGGGAGAAGATTTCAGATTTTGAATTTGACTAAATATGATTTGAAAGCGTCAAGCTATTCGGGTTTAGTTTTATATTTTGAAATATTTCATTAATCATATTAATAAACAAAAACGGAAGCAAATCAATCGATGAACATTAACACTCGCTTTCCATGTAAAGTTTACTTGGATATAAATGTTTAATGTGCTATGAGTAACTTAAATATATAATTTCGGGAAAAAAACCTCTTATCAAATGGTCGAATTTTGTAACATTGCATACGATTAATAATATCAAGAAAATCAAATAAATAGAAATACCAAGAATCGAATCATTGTTACATACATATATATATATATCTATATCTATTTTGTTCTCAAATTATATTAATTAATTTGTGTCTCAAATAATTGAGCGAAAACAAAAATTAATATAAATGCAAATTTCTTTCCTTAAAAAGTCTGCGAAAAATCAGTAATTGATAACAAACTGGCTATAGAACTTTTTTAATCTATTAAATTGGTTTCGCTGGATAAACAGCCCCTGAAAGCTGTGAAAATTATAGAAAAATAATATTAAATATACTCAGAAATAATCAAATGATATAAAGTTGTTATTATTAACCAAAATTAGGAGAGGAAATATGGAAAGGCCACATCCGAAGGGAAAACCTTACGTTATTGATAGCATTTCTGTTTATATGTTGCACGGAAACAGTGCATTCAAAATTTATTGCCAATCTCATACCAAATTAGGTTTTACCTTCAAATCCGGTCAACATTAAATTTATAGAAATAAATATCGCGGCTATAGTCCACGACGCATTCTGATAATTATATATTTCAGGGAATGTATGTTTTCGACGTTATTACTATAAATCAAATAGAAATTTCCCAATTAATTTAGTTTGGATCACAATAAAAATATTATCAAACCGATGATATCAAAAATATTATTTAATGCGCCTGTTTGTTATATCGGTTCACCATCTCGGTTCTTTGTTTGGTCTGCCGGCCAGCCGGGATTTACTATATGACGGCTTGTTTGAAACACTTTCGGAGATAAAATATGTCAAAAGTTCAACGCATTGGATCTAAGCACCTGCAAGCTATCTTAAAAGAAAAAAAGGACCGATTAACAATTACTTTCGGCCACCAGTATTATCGATCAGTTTGTGCTACCCCCTAAAGATTTGCCGACGTCAGAATTTTTGTTGACCTGACACGATTAGGTAATGCATTGTAACATTGAATCATGTGTGGAGCTAACAGTATTAAGTATTTTACCAAATATACAATTATTTTTCCATCTTTTTTGATATTAAATTATTTCAGACCAAAACAAAGAATTACCGCTCTTTGATACATCTAAAGATGACTCAATCAAACCGGTTTGTTTCAATATTGTTTTATAAATAGAAAATACAAGATCGATCTGCAGGGATTTGATTTGTTTACAATGGACCAAAAGAAGAAGAAATAAGTTATTTGGACTGTAGGAAATACAGCGCGGCCCAATACACAAACTGTTTCAAAACCTATGTAATGCATTCGGCGGCTTATTTAGAAACGGCAATGAACTAGTTTAAAATATACTAAAGCTAACCTTAAGGTTTGTAATGCCTTTATTATTTGAAAATAGGTGTCACAAATTATAAGCCACTGAAAAAAATAGAAAATAAGTCATATTTCCACATGTAACTGATTAAGTTCGAATTTAATTTTTATAAAACACATAAAAACAGTAAAAGAGGTTTACGTACGACTAAGTCTAGTTAAGCTTGGATAAAGGGCAGACAAAAAATCTTACCTAGATTGAAGACTATCATATTTGTGGTCGAAACTTCATTGCATTTGAGAGTGCTCAATGACACAGTAATTCCAGAGCTGCAATATTTTTAGTTTGTCGACATTCATATTACATAAATTGAAGACTTATAAATGCAACAGGCGATCGTATTTATTATTGCAGCTCAATTTTGGATTTGTTTGCTGAGATCTGCATTCCAAACCTGTTGTTTGTTTTGTCTAAGATTCTAACTCTAACACGGTAACAGACTGCTTTAGTTCGTAAGTGACCAAACCTTTAGCTGTTCACTATGAAATACATTTAATTATTCCTGCATAAATTTTTAAAGTATTAGTTTAAGGCCTCGACAGTTTATCTAACTAAAGTTTATTTTTATTTATCTCAGCTAGAATAATATTTAGTAGTTATTCGATTCGTTATAAACTTATACAAAATTTGCCGCGACCCATTGCAGAAAATTCAATTAAAACATTTACCAAATTCAACTGTAAACCCATTCAAAATGTTCAGAAAACCAAACAAAACGACTACAATAGACTAAATTCTTGCGTGAACTGTTTACTAAAAGAGGATAACGTTTAGAGATACTCAACATAAATCATTGAGGTATAATTTATCAATCCTATAAGTTCATATCAGAAGTTAGTTGAATATGTTTGCTCATATGATTAAAGTAAACGTTCGGGTCCGGTCTCCTTCAAGTTATTCAAACCGTTCGACTAACAACTGGCTTGAAAGTTGTTCGGACGAAATCTTTATGTTGGAATGTTGGCTTCTTACACTAATTACGGTATAATTTCATCAAATCAAAATGATTTTAAAATCATGCATTGTTCATCTTCTTTTTAATGACTCTTTTTGTTTACATTAAAAGGAATTGTTCTATCTTTTTTGAGTGCTTTTAGCCAAACTTCCGTCAAACACCACAGCTCGAGGTTGTATACTCAATCAAAATTCAGTGCATAGAACGCTGAGAGTAAGAGACGCTACAATTGTTTGCACCGCCACGTATACATATAAACTTGTCAAGAGCAGAGCTCTGACATAAAGGGTTTTAAAACGCACGACGTGTCAGCTTTAACTCTACTGCACCAGTCGAACTAAATCCTGGCGTTTCTCTTCACCCCTGGGCTATGTAGGGTTTTGCATGGTGGTGTTTTTGGTTGCACATAGGCAATGTTTTCAGCCCTAGGTACATAGCCGGATTATTTTTCCATTTTGCCGGGTACTGCGAAACAGTGCCACAGATAACCTTAAACTTAACCCTAATCCAAAGCCAAAGCCAAAATTCTTTACTCCATTTTTATCCCTAGGATTAGGGATGACGTTGAGATAAGGATTAGGGCTTGAGCTAGGGGTTGGATTATAAGATTAGCTATTTTGTTGTTTCTCAGCTCGATATAGTTGTGCCACGCATTTTGTCATTAACCCCTTCACTCCCACTCAGTTATCAACACTCAACTTCTCCTGACATAACAAATGCAAAATAAGACATTTGGTATAGAGAAAGTGAAAATTGATCAAACAAAGTAATCAACTGAAAATTTAAAAAATGAAACTCTCTCAAACTTGTGCAATGAAAAGTATGGCAGCAAGTTGGGAGAATTTAATATTTGAACTGGGACTGAAAGGCTTAAGGACCTTACGTTACGAGGATGGCAAAAGCAACGGTAATTAAAGAACAATAGCCTTAATTTCTGAATATAAAAGTTGCACGTTGGAATGTAGCGAGTGACACCTTTTTGCCGTTGTTTTTACTGATACGACGCGTAAATGCTCACGCAACTTTGTTCGGTGAACAAGGTGAACATTAAGCAAAAAAAATTGTTAATCTTTGTTTCCCTTCCAGGCCGATCGAACATTTTAGCTTTTTCTGTTCGGGAATCTTGTCCAAAATTGAAAGAGAAAATTATTTATGTTTTAAAACAAAAAAAAACGTAACGAGAAATAATATTTTTCGCAACTTCTGTCGTCTTTTCTGCCGTTCTCAGTTCTGTCCCTAATTTTGTCAGTTACGCGGTTAATGTTTTTAGGGGACTGGCTGTTGGATAATCTACTTTGTCAAGAGCTACAAAGATCTCTAATGGTTTATTTGTGTGTTACATGAAGCCAATTGATCAAACGACTGTGAGTGAAAGAGAAATCGATTTTGACTACGAACAGTAAA
>JAOTRI020101411.1:0-14131 GCA_028564885.2 Zoanthus sanctaehelenae
CCCTACCTGTCCCTTCACCCCTACCCATCCCCCAATCCCTACCTATACCCTTCATCCCATTCATCTCCCTATCCCTACCTATACCCTTCATCCCTACCCATCCCCCAATCCCTAAATGTACCCTTCATCCCATTCATCTCCCTATCCCTACCTATACCCCTCATCCCTACCCATCCCCCAATCCTTACCTATACCCTTCATCCCATTTATCCCCTTTTCCCTACCTATACCCTTCATCCCTACCAATCCCCCAATCCCTACCTATACCCTTTATCCCATTCATCTCCCTATCCCTACCTATACCCTTCATCCCTAACCATCCCACCACCCCATTTATCCCCCCTATCCCATCTATCAAAATTTACAGTTTATGGTAGTTGAAGTTTCTATTATTTTAAAATGTGTTCAGACATGACAAAGTTTTATTGAATACATATTAACATATTGTATAAATATTCCAAAACAGGTTCAATAATTCTGATGCTGCAGTGTCATTAACAAACTTTAATTGAAAACCTGTAAATTCTTCCTTTTTGAAATATCAAAAACTCACAGGTCAGAAGTATGTCATTCTGTAAGTTAGAAAACAAATAAGATTTCAGTCTCACCGAATCCTGGATGAAGTTTTTAGGTGACAAAAGGTAAGTCGATGATTTCGCTGTAGGTGAAGTTGGTGGATTATACTGATCAACTACTTGGTCATAACTGATTCTATACCATCCTACTTTCATCACAAGTGGAGGAACCTAAATGAAATTATGACAACCTATCAGTAAATGTAGTAAAATTTACAAAAATTGATTCAGAACATGTCATATGTATTGAGTATATTCTATTTTCATTTAATATTGGTAAACAGGCACAATTTCGAACTATCAAAATGACAATACTATTTAATAACTGAGCAAGTGGACTGCATCAAAAAATGTCAGATTGAGGTCTTGACAGTACAAAATACGCACCGAGCTCGAGAGATTTGTACAAAAGAGGCCAAGGTCTGGTATTCTTAGTTACAAAGTAAGTTAGACTAGTATGCTTCATATATCTGGAAATATCCAACAGTTTTTGGAGAGCTTCAGAAATATTTAAACACCACTGCATAGTCATTTTAAGGTTGTTGGAAAATACCCTTTAAATTGACCAACATGTATCCAACCAAAGATCTCAAACTGCTTTTAAGCTTCTTGTTTTTGATCAATACTTTGTCCGATTCTATTCACATTATTTTTATCCAATTACCTGCAACATTTCACCTTCCATCAAAGAGCCATTGGATCGAAGAAATATAATCTGTCCATCTGAGCTGCAAACAACCACTTCTCGCATTCCATCATTGTCAATGTCAAACTACATTAAAAGAAAAACAATCCCCTTTCTCTACAATAAAGCTATAATTTTACTATTTCTTGACAATTAAACCATTCATGCAGGGATAGGAGATTAACGACCATGTCCATCACTGGGTTCCCTTATAATTAACTTTGGGCTTTTGGGCCAATTCGAGGTCATCATCAGCTTTGTTAAATATCCTTCTAGCTTTCCACTCCGGGATATGGACGAGATACAAGTTGCCTCTACTGCATTCTACCTTCTACCACAGCTTCTGTGTCATTTAGCTTCCATGAATGTCTCCTAGTATTTTTTGGCCTTCATATTGGCCTAGCTTCCACCTTTTACCTCCACCAACATTGCTCTCACATAAGTAACAGTATGCTATTTCTATGGAAAGGTTAATCACTTTCTTTCTGGGGAAAAAGTATTACTCTAAGTTTAGTTTTTAAAATGAGTTATTTTGCATTTATCTTCAGAATAATGGAAACATTTATTTAATAACCTGCATCTGAATATACTTCTTTTCCTAAACCTAATAAGGACATGCAATTAAAATAAAACACACACTTGACAACTTTTTGAAAAACTATAAATTTATTGAGGCATAATTTCCGTATTGGGGCCTACTTTTTTATGCATAGAGTTTCTCAGCATATAACAATAGTAAAGTTGCAGTCTGGGTAAGGTTTAGTTTGTATGATTAAACAATTACAGTAGCCCCAATATGGAAATTTTACCTTAGTTTATTGATGTGACAGTGTTAGTTCCCAAATGTTTCAGGCGCTTCAAATTATACCACAGGCAACCCAAGCTTAGTATGTGTGGTAAAATTGGTAACGACATTTTCAAAATTTTTGTATTAAGACTTTCTATGAGAATTTCTAAATTTAGCCATCGATCGGAATCAATTAAATTGGACAGTGCTCCCAGCTTAGTTATTTTGTAAGTCACCTTTTGGCGGCGGTACTTTATAAAAAGGTCACCAACGATATCAATTGGGTCACCATAACGTTTTAGAATATACTAACAACCCTCAAACTACAGTGCTCCCAGCTTAGTTATTTTGTAAGTCACCTTTTGAAGGCGGTACTTTATAAAAAGGTCACCAACGATATCAATTGGGTCACCATAACGTTTTAGAATATACTAACAACCTTCAAACTACAGTGCTCCAAACTTAGTTATTTTGTAAGTCACCTTTTGGCGGCGGTACTTTATAAAAAGGTCTCCAAGGATATCAATTGGGTCACCATAATGTTTTAGAATATACTAACAACCCTCAAACTACAGTGTTCCCAGCTTAGTTATTTTGTAAGTCGCCTTTTGGAGGCCGTACTTTTTAAAAAGATCGCCAAGGATATCATTTTGGTCGCCATATTTTTTTAGAAAGAACGGTTTTCGTTTTTGATCTTGTTATTGTAAGCCTTAAAATTCAACTAAAAACAACCTATTGGCAAAAAAAGAGGTTGGCAAAGTGGCGACCACTCGGAGAGTTTTGGTCTCCAATTACTTAATCTAGTCGCCATGGTGACCAAAATGGTCGTAACTTGGAGCGCTGTAAACGGAAGGTGTATCTGACAACCGCTGGACGGAGCACTACTCTATTTTACAATTAGACCTCGAGGCCGCATGGACTACGAGGCAATAGGCCACAAGGCCGAAGGCAGAATAGGCTATTGCCTCGTAGTCCACGAGGCCGAGAGGTCTAATTATTTTAGTATTTTCCAACATATTGAGCCAAAATTAGATATAAATACATCCTAAGTTGTAAATGCTCAATGAGTGAATTTTTCAATTTGCAACTCTCATTTGTGTCCGTAAAACAATCTATGAAAAAGTAGCAATATGTCTGTTTTCTAATGCTTGTAACTTACCACTGGATATTTTCATTACATTCTAAGTAGCTTTTTTTTGTCTTCTAGGGTATTGAACTATCTAGAAGTTCTTGTAAATAGTCATTTGATACTTTCACAAAACGCGAATGAACCGCCATTTCTTTTTTTGCAAACTCGTCACCTCAGACTATCACGAATAGCCCGAGGTTAAGGAGCCAATCAGATTGTAGTATGTGTAATATTTAGCCCTTATGCTGGAAAACACCAACACAGGTTAGCTACCAGCTGACACTGGCACTCAAATCAAAGCAAAGTCGGGGATTGAATCCAGGCAGCGATCTATCAACAGTGCCAAGCAACTAAAATATAGTAAAAGCTAATTGCTTAGTAACATATAATGCGAATCAAGGTTATAGACTAACCTCATAAGAACTGTTGGTGAATTCAGCTTTCAGATGGTTAATCTTTTTGTCATACTCATGAACCTAAAGCAACAGAAGTCACAAGATAAGGAAAGTGTGCAGTATAATTAAATGAACAACATAAAAGAAAAACGGTATTTATATACCACATAATTATGTACCTCCTTCAAGGCCGAGTTGTACTTGTCACGCATGCTGTCCAGTTCAAGATCACGACTCACCAACTGTGTGCAAAACCACCAAAACACTAACATTAGGCATGCATAAAGGAAAATGTTACAAGGAGTTTCTAATAAAAAGTGAAATGCTGCGAGCTGATGCGTACATGTTACATTGTCATTATGTTATAAGACAGTGATATATATAGATGCGATACCAAATAAACATTAATATTTGTTTTTCGATTTTCTTTAGAATTAAAGGCTTTAATGTTCAAAATTTGCAATTAAAAAGTTTGTCAGTGATCATGAGAAAAATCTATATTAAAAATAATTTTAAAAACTCCCCTGTGAAACATGACATAAGTTTTAAAAGACTCAAAAACTCGCATTGTCCTCCTCTAAAAACGTCGCTAATACAAAAACTTCAACCAAATTTAAACTAGCATTTGACTACGTAAAATTTTTCTGCTACCTTGTTTTTATTGCAAAACTTGGTAAACAATTTAGCAACCATAAAACCACTTCACCAGCATTTGCATTACAGCATGCGGTTAGCCACGGGGTCTATCAAAGTGTGTCCTGCGCATGTGGTTATCACTTCGCCACAGCTGATCAATGAGCTACCTGTTCATAAACTCATAGAACTCGCCAGCCAGCCAGCCAGCTAGCTAGCTGGTCCAAAAATCTAGTTTGGAACAGTCAAAGTTATTAGTTACAATTACACTAGCCTAAAAAGGCTAAACAGCTGACTCGTAAGACTGGTGACGAACTTGTCTCTGATGACGTAGCCAGTGGTTTAAACTAGACGGGCCATATTTTGTTTTTTCTTGCATGCTTTGTAGAAAAGTTTTCCTCCCTCATCAAAATCGACTCCTAGATTATAAAATCTGGTAGTGGTGCTGTGCTCCGAAGTCATGTAAGGACGGCGTTCTAGAGCCGAGCTTCTAGCCGGGCTCCTTCGGTTCGACCTCGTCGAGCTGTGTCTTTTCCAATTCAGCCTCTGGCTGCGAGAGAAAGGGCGACTAGCAAGCTATCCTTTTACCTTTACCTTTACCTTTACCTTTAAGGATGCAAAAGGGTTTAGAATACCAAATGTCGACAATATTCTATCTATTCTATAAGAATACCAAATGTCGACTATATTCTATCTATTCTGTTAGAATACCAAATGTCGACAATATTCTATCTATTCTATTAGAATACCAAATGTCGACTATCTTCTATCTATTCTATTAGAATACCAAATGTCGACTATATTCTATCTATTCTATTAGAATACCAAATGTCGACAATATTTTATCTATTCCTTACACAAAAATTTTCATCTGCAAGTATACAAAGAGCTGGGAAATGGAGGCTCGGTACTTAAGCGGCGGTACGTCACTGGCAGCCACCTTCTAAAGAAACTACTGCGCATTAACAAGACCTTAGAAACTGTTTTGCCGTTTGAAAAAATCAATAAATTCAGATCTGTTACGAATATATTATATTTGTTAAATTTGCACAT
Organism: Zoanthus sanctaehelenae; assembly: GCA_028564885.2. Taxonomy (NCBI): domain Eukaryota; kingdom Metazoa; phylum Cnidaria; class Anthozoa; order Zoantharia; family Zoanthidae; genus Zoanthus; species Zoanthus sanctaehelenae. The sequence goes on from JAOTRI020101411.1 coordinate 5,258, forward strand.
GATAAGCTTTAATTTGATACATATACGGTGGCCTTCATCCCCCCCCCCTCCTATCAAGTGGTAACGACCCGCCATTTTAAGCTACTTGGGCCATGGACTAGAAGTGTTTTCCTTACTTCCTCTGCCAAAGCTTCCTTTTGGCCTCTCTTCGAGTATTCGCTTTCACTCAACTGAGACTGAAGTTTGATAATCTCTTCTCCTGCTTTTCTTCTCTCTTCATCAGAGACCTGCAGCTCAGCTTCCAGTCTCCTCGCCTTCTGTTCGTACATCTGGCTGATTTCAGGCGAGCTAAAACTGTGCTCCCGGTATTTTGTTACTTCGGTCTGTAGCTCTCGGACAACCTGTTGGCATCGTGCAACCTGTAGCAGGCAAAGACAAATGAGTTCATTGACCACCTTTGATAATAAGGGATTTACCGTTGCAAAATTCACGTAATTAAGAAACTCCAGAAGCGTTCACTGGGCTACCTTTTGCTCAAGGTCCCTCTTCTTCTCACAACACAATTGGACAAGAAATGAACCTTGAGAGTCGAGCTGGCGCAGTAAAAAACTGTAGGTACATATTTTTACGACAAAAACACGACGGGAAAAAACGTATTTTATGACTTGGCTTATCACTAGTAGCTCAGAAAAAATGAGTGCAAAAAATAGCTGTACCAAGCTTTTGCTTCTGAATACCTTGGAAATATGTTCTCACTGCACTTTCTATTGTATTTCAAAAACTATTGCAGAAAATACTTTTTCAGAGTACTTTCCATAACTGTTGAAAAATTCTGCAATCAATACTGCTTTCGCATAGTTATAAAAAGGTAAAAATTACCAATGGTAATAAAACGTTGGAGACGTGGGAAACTTCTCCAATGTGCTCTTGTGCAGTTATGTACAACATGTATTTACACACAAAAATCGACAGGCAAAATTTTGTTCTGCGATAAATAGCTCTTCAATTGAATCAATATGGTATATAAACATCTAATACAGAGAAACTATCAATAGTATCAGTATGAAAACGAGTTTGAGAAACAGACAGACTCAATCTCTTCTTTACTGCACTGCAGTCCTTGCAGCCTAATGTAAAGCCTTTATTTCGGCCTAATTTCAGCCGTTATTAACAATTAAAACAAGTTTAAAATCTTAAATTTTCTAAACGTTCTTATGTTACGATTTTAAACCCGTAGGTTTAAATCGGGGGGTGAAGAGGAATAATGGAATAAGAATAACGGAGATTTTTTTAACTGGAATAACGGAATAATGGCTATATTTTTCTTGGAATAATGGAATAACGAGTTTTCTTTTGTATGGGAATAATGGAATAATCAACATCCATTATTCCTCTTCACCCCCCGAGTTTAAAGATGAAGAGTCTGGTTCGTTTCGGATCAGATCTGTACAGTATGTATAGCATTGTTATCACCACAATAAAATTATCATTATTAACATTATCAATATCACCACCAAAAATATTATCAACATTATTACCATCATCATCGTCATCAACATTACAAATGTTGTTAGCGTTGTTACGTTTTTGTTTGGTTGTTGTTTTTATTTATCTTGCTTTGTTTGTTACACACCTCGAGCTTGTTTTCCCTAAACTGATGCTCCAAACTTCTAATGTTGTGTTCCTTTGCAGCAATGTCGGACCTCTGTAACAAGATTTCATCCTGTGACTTGCCAAGCTGGCCTTGAATTCGCGCCACTTTCATTTCACTATCTCTGAGTTCTCTACTTGTCTCCTGATGTTGTTTACGAAGATGTTCCAGGTCAGCCTTTAGTTTTCTGATCATCAAATCCTTATTGGTCATTGTTCCTGAGCATTCCTCAGTATGCAAGTCATAAGATTTGGAATCTCCAGTATACGAACCAACTTTTTCATTGCCATGCGCCATCTTATCAGTAAGCTGCTTCACATTCTAGATTTAATGTCATGAACAAAAGGCTTCCAATGATGAGTATGCAATGAACAAAAGGCTTACAATGGTGAGTGTGCACAAGTTGGGTAAACCTGTTAGATTGACTAAAAATGAGAGTGAATAGTTTTTTATGTTAAAAATTTTATCTTACTTCGGGTCCAATAATCTTATTTCTTTCTCAAACATTTCTTTACTCCAAACAAAAACTGAAAGGTAGAATTATAACAGTCAAAACAAATGCATACATCAACAACTTGAAAACAGTTTTTTAAAACGTATTTTCACTCAGTCCTTTATGTGTGTAGACATAATTTGGTGATGTTACTTGGAATGCGCAATTGTGCTAAATACTAAAAACAATAAAAGGCTTTAGAAAAACTGCATGCAAGCACCTCCCAGTCTCCATAAACACTTTCCAGGATTCATATCGTTTTGTAAGTCGACAAAGCCTGTAACAATTAAGGCTGCAAAGGCGACTAGCATTTCGGGGTTAATCCAGGCACTTTACTGTACCAAACAGCCCTCCACACTGACACGATTTAGTCAAGGAACCTAGGAGATTCTCCCACACACACAACAGGGCTCGAAAACAACATAATATATATTTTGTACAGTTCCAGCAACGGGGGTGTCTTGACTTCCAGTTAGTAACTGAAGATAACAAACCACTATATTCAAAAGACATTCTACCTTTATTTTGCAAACCTGTTTCGCCCTTAGGCTTCTTCAGGGTCCGGTAATATTACACACGAGTCTAAATAAATAAAAATACTTAATCAGGGTTCTCAGTAGTTTTTTGATCAGACGGCTAGTTCGAAGGTCATGCTCCCCCCGGAAAATTTTTAAATTCCATGTTTGCAGAGTTTTTTACCATTTAGGGGTCCCAACTTTTGTATTTAAGTGATAAGATTAACTTATCAAAAAAGACTCAAACACATGCATAAAATGAACTTTACCAGTTGTCACTTATTGATATAATATTGATTTACATTGACAAGAAATGTATGTAACCTGTGAAATTAGTTATATCGTTCTCGCAGTAATAACTGTAGTATCTTACTTCTTGAATACCTGTTTATACTTAATTAAAGAAATTTGGCACACAAAGTCAAATTTCATTGTCAGCACAGGCGGCTACTTTCGTTTTGACAGGCGGCGGAATTCGCCGGTTGCCGGCTTCTACTGAGAACCCTGCATCAGAAATCAAGATGGTTGGGTTATGGTTTTAGGTTGAAATTCACAATATTTAGGAATTTAAGAAGGAATACTTTTCCTAGAACTGTTTTCAATCTGTTGGCAGTAAAACAATATTTTGAGATATCAAAACACTAAACATACCCTCCCCAGTCTACCTCTACTGCTGGTAATGTGAAGACAAACAACACAGTATACATGGGATCCACAGACAAAATTTATCACAAACAAATAATAGTTAGAAAGTTATGGTTTACACATCAGCTAATCCTAAAAATGCACCACTCTTTTTTTTATTGGATTTACTTTTACTAAACAGTCTATCAAGGAAAATTGTGCCAAACAAATATAAGATTTGAAGAAGGGTTTAGTATTTCGCAATAGCCCAGGACATCGATAGACAGCAGTTGAGTAGATTCCTATTACATCCAAACTAAAGAATAGGAAACTGGAATGTTTACAATGGTGATGAAAAGTGACAGTACATAACAATGGAGGCATGTCTAGGAGAGTTCACAAGATGATTCAATCAAGATAGGAGTTATCTCCAGGTATACATACTTCTTGGATGGAGTACCAGAAGCATCTGTGCTAGGAGGGTTCTTGACAATGTAAGTAATAAGCCTATGCTGCATGTTAATGATCCCTTGGTGACCACATGCAATGCAATTTTGGGCAATTCTCTCTCCCCTGTGCACAGCCTATAAGTAATAAATTTAAATATATATTTAAAACAAAAACTATAATTTTGTGATAACACGTTTCACAAAACACAAATCAACAAAACAATTGACATGAAAGGTTACTCATAGTCTATGGGAACATTTGTTTGGACCTATTCTGGAACAGGGACTTAAAAAATTAGAGCTTGTTGGATTTGTGCAGCAGTTTTTCCTGCAAAGTTACATATAAAACACATCTTAGTGATAACACTCTTGAATTTTAAAATTGTAAAAAAATATTTCATAGTCCCAACAATCTGGAATGAAATTTAAAACTTCACTCTTAATCTGTAATAGTTGGAATACGCCCAAACAAATAGGCACTAAAATAAAAAAAAAACTTTATTTCTACCAGATTCGTTTCTGGATTTTCACAACTGGGACACAACACAAATTTTTCAATGAATGAGTCAAGAATTTCTTGAAGCTTCTCAGCATTGTGTGATCCATTGACGATGTAGCGCTCATTCTTCAAGTCAATCTGGGTTTGGGCACCCAATTCACAGCCAAAAAACTTAGTAGGATCTGAAAGTGAAGGAGAAAAAACATGATTACTTCTGAAAGCTGCTTTGGAACAATGATTTGAAATAATTGTGCATAATTGTGTTTACCAAAATGCTATCTAAAGAAATTCTTGAATCAAATCTCAAATATACAGAATGGACTTAAGGCACGGACACATGGTGCAATATTTCATGCAACATACTTTTTGGAGATGGGCACAAGGTGCTACAAAATCACGCAACAACCCTTATAGAAGTGTGGCATGGTTGAACATGCAACATTACAACAATCAAAATGGTATACAAGAAGTTCTTTAAAAAAGAAAACTTGCAGCACACAATGTTGCCTGAGAAGAGCATGATTTAACTTCAGTTTTGTTGCATACAATGTTGCATGCAACAAAATTTATTATAAAATAATTTAAATGGGATGCGCGTTCTGATTGGTTAAAAAACCGTTTTACATTATAGTATGTAAACACTGTTTCCATCTTCTTTCGTTATTTTATAAAAGAAATAAAAATGGTTTACGTGCTTACATAACCTGATGTAAACACTTGGGGGGTTGGGAGAACACTCGATAAGCTGAAAACCACTTTGCTTCGCGTTGTGGTTTCCTACGTTTATCTCGTGTTCTCCCAACCTCCCGCGTGTTTACATCAGGTAATGTAAACACGGAAACCATTTTATATTTCTTAATTGGTGGATACACACTGCAACAACCCTGTTGAGCACAATGTTGCACAAAATGTTGTAATACAGTATGTGTCAAGGGCTTTAACCCTTTCAGTCCCAGTTGAAATATTAAGTCCTCCCAACTTGAGCCCATACTTTTCACTGAGCAAGTTTGAGAGAATTTCACTTTTAATCTTTAGTAGTTCGCTTTGTTAGATCAATTTTCATTTTCTCATTACCAAATGTCTTATTTTTTATTTGTTATGTGTGGAGAAGTTGAGTGTTGATAAGTGATTGGGAGTGAAAGGGTTAATAGAACTTTTATTGGAACAAATCTCATTTTTTGAAACAATAAAAAAGTTTTCTGTTAATGTTCTATTGCAGATATAAAGTTTCCTTACCTCAAGTGTTTGTCTCCCTACATAACACAAGCAAAATAAGACATTCCGTTGTTGGAAAATGAGATTTGATGAAACAAAGAAAACCTCTGCAAATTTAAAGTAAAAATTTTCTTTAACTTATTCAATGAAAAGTAAGGGCTCAAGTTGGAGAATCCAACAATTCAGCTTGGACTGGAAGGGTTATTATTAATAATTTTATTGAGATTGGCTAAAAATGATTATGATATATAATTTTAATTATTTTAGGAACTAATCTAGGTGGCATTGAAAAGTCTATCTTCACTAAGATATTGGGCCTTAACGTTCACAGAGAAAGCTCTCAACAGTGAAGCATCAAGCGTTGCTGCTAATATCTCTTCTGAGCTGATCGACTTAAACCAAATCGTAAGCTTGAATGACCTGGTAGATCATCATTTTACAATAGCTACTGGTCCTAGAGAGGATAACAGGACAGACCATGTTAACTTCCGGATGTTGATGTGGAAATCTATGGCATCATTTCCCGAGGTTGTGGAGAGGAACTCTAGAGATGTTGTGCCATTGTTGCTTCGTTTTATGAGGTAATTACTTCCTTTTTGACCAAGGTTGTACCATAACTAAGATGTGTACTTAGCGGGTTACATGATTTATTAAACTGAAGGAAAAAAAGGAACTTTCTTTTCGTGGTTGTTCAATTTGAATTACCAAAGTAGAAATCGTTTCAGGTTAAAATCTTAATTTTCTTTATCATCTAGTTCATTCACCTTTCTGTGCCAGAAAACTTGATATCTTCGGTTCTTTAGGTCATTTGCTTTCACGTACAGTACTTTGTTTTGCAGAAGGTTCATTTGCTCATAACGGTAAGTTTGAAACTATTGATTTAGCTGATATGCCATATCCGAGACGTCTTATGAAGAGTACAGCTGATAACATTTTGTGCTAATACTTACCATGGCCACGTTATAGGCACTCTTTATTCCCGTAAGCTAAAGTAAACAGGGTTGACCCTGAATGTAAATAGTCATTGACAGTTTATCACCGTGATATATAGTTAACGAACTAGTTTTTATGACTTTGCATGTAAAATGTTCTATCGTTATTAGGCAAAGCTTGGACTTCTTGTCAAGATTTGTTGTTTTTCATTTCAGTTTTATTTTGCTTCCACCAGGAATGAGTTTTTCAGAGCTGATGAATATGTGGCCCCGACGCAAGATATACGATCAAAGTCGTTACAATCGTTACTGTACACAGATGTTGGAGAGGAAAAAGAGGAGAATTCTGATTTAATACCCAAAAGCAAACATCGTGCAGCTACCAAGTCCCTCTGTATTCACTTGACTCTCATTGCCAAGTTAAGGAGTCCCAAATCCTTGTCGAAAGAGACCAAACTACGAGAGTTGTACTTAAATCTTTTGACACATAGGGAAGCTGAGGTTCAGAGGCTTGCCATGAACTGCTTGTTCTCGTACAAGTTTCCGTATTTGGAACCATACAGAGAGCAATTTGAAAAACTGTTAGTTGACGAGTCCTTTCGTGAAGCTCTAACGCACTTTTCTATTGATGAAGAGAGCAGTATAGTTGACCCCGCACACAGACAAAACCTTGTTCCTATCCTAATCAGGTTTGTATTTATAAAATTTCCTTTTAATACTAAATAAATTTTGTGGCTTGTGTGGTGTGGTGCTTTAGTGGCATTACATTTGCATAGTGGTTATCAGTCGTGCCTCCCACCTCTACTACCCGGGATCGATTCCTGGGCTCGGCACACAGGCTAAGATATCTGACTCAGAGGGTTTTTTTCCGGGTGTTTTGGTTTTCCTCTCTCAGCAAATTGGACTTTCGTGCCGAGATCTGAGCCGTTGAGCGAGTAAACACTAGCCTATGGCTAGGAGGAATGGGCAACCACTTCCCCCGCAATTTCCCCGTTAAATGAAGTATTATTAATATTATTAGTATCAATTTTTAGAAGTGCATTTTTAAGAATCTAAAAACATGGGTACTTTTTAATTCCATTTTGTGTTCATAAAAGTACAGTATTGGGATGATTTTATTAATCTTCTGGTTGGATTGCTGAAAATTAATCTCTGCTAATGAAAAGCTCTTAAGTCATACAGTCTTTCCTTTAGTATAAAAATTGGTGTTAAATTAATCTTTTTCTGTCGATGCATTGACAATTTAACAGCTTTTTAAGTGTGATATTCTTCTCTATTTCCGTATATTTTTAAAAGCCTCATTCAATAGCAACATGGGTATTTTATATTATAAGCGTTTTTATTAGGGTTGCCACGGTCCTTGGAAATGTTTTATTTTTTAAAAATATTAAAAGTAAACTGTTTTAATAGTATGGCAGTGAAATAAAAAAAGCGTTATTTCACAAAACTTTGGCGGAAAGTGACCTAATCTAGTGGTCAGGATTCAGCTAACTTAGATAACCTACAATAAGTAGTAACTCTTACTATGATTGCACATGCTTTGTTAAACTGATAATTGAATCAATAGGTGAAAAGGATTCAACTTCTCTATCCTGAATTTTCTTGAAAAGGTTCTGGAAAAGTCCTTGAATTTCACTTTTCAAACTAAATGATTTGTCAAATTGTAACCAAAGTAGTCATAGCGCTTACCATTGTTTGGAAATTTGTTCTTAGTTAGCATAATTGCATACATTTTTTCGTTTTTATTTCTAGTTTACTCTGTAGTTTTAGTTTCGATCATAAAGATTTATTAAGTTTTCAACCTCGAATATTGCGTTTCTAGCGTTCTGATTGGTTCACACAATCTCCGTTATTAGCTCATATAGCAAATGACCATATTTGGAAACTAATAAGAAATCTTTATCAATTTATTAAAAGGTTTTTGCTATTTTTAATATCGAAGGGTTTGGAAAACTCATGAAATTTAATAAAACAATTATTGAGATGAGATGATTATAGCCAACTTGGCGCTATTTACAATCTCATATCCAACGTGCGCCCTTGGAATAATTCTTAAATATCGTTGGTTTTTCAACTCTCTTCTCAGCGTGTTTGGAAATGTGATGGAACACTGTCTGGAGTATTTGATATACTGCAAGCTACAAATAGTGGCAATCATGTTTTAACGGCGCAAAAGAAAGCCATATTTCTAGGAAACATACAGCTTGTCAGAGTGTATTTTATTAGGAAACAATATATTATGACTAAGTTTAGGCACTGAACACCAAACAATGTATTAGGACTAAGTTTAGGCACTGAACACCAAACAATGTATTATGACTAAGTTTAGGCACTAAACACCAAACAATGTATTATGACTAAGTTTAGGCACTGAACACCAAACAATGTATTACGATTAAGTTCAGGCACTGAACACCAAACAATGTATTATGATTAAGTTCAGGCACTGAACACCAAACAATGTATTATGACTAAGTTTAGGCACTGAACACCAAACAATGTATTATGACTAAGTTTAGGCACTGAACACCAAACAATGTATTATGACTAAGTTTA
>JAOTRI020101422.1:0-14130 GCA_028564885.2 Zoanthus sanctaehelenae
ATCGCAGGTTAGCTCCCAGCAGAAGCTGGTACTCATTTACCTACCCCGGAAGGACGGAAAGCTGAGTTGGCTTAGGCAGAAAAGAAAGTCACACAAATATTCGAATCTCAGCAAAGTACTTGGATCGATCTGAGAACCTTGTGGTTGAAAAGCAGAGATTTTACCAACTGTACCAACCACGTCCGTCTGTGTTGTTCGATCAGCTTTTTAACGATGCACAACGACTTGAATAAGTTTTTGTTATCAATAGGTTTTTTGGCGAATCAAAATTACTTTATCACTTTGCAATTTATATAAATGGATGTTTCTATTATTGCGTAATAGTAAAAGCTGAGAAAACCGGCTGCTTGATGCTAGAGGAATTGAAACTGACACGTCACATGCATCAGTTTGGTTTTCTCTGGTGGCCGTATTAACAGGGGTTAAATTATAAAGGATAATATGAGTAACGGGAGACCGCATTAACGGTTTTTTTTTATAAGAGTATGTGCGGCCATTTTGCCGGGCGAAAAAGAGTGACCGTAATAATGAGGTGACCGTATGAACGGGGTGGCAGTAAGGCGGAGTTCCACTGTAGTATTAACGTTCATTCGATTACCCAAATAGCAACTCCACACCAAACCTTAAAGCTAATAAACCTGACATCATCATCAAGAATAAGAAAACACGAATGCTGTTATTTATGGTATCTGACCGAGATGCTTCAGTAAAAGTAACATTAATACTCTCTAGGTCTAAAGATCTAAAAATCGAAATATCAAGAACTGATGGGAACGAAAACGCAAACCGTGTACAAACCGAATACAAAGAGGTTACTAAGTAAGACATTGATTCAGAATTACAGGTAGATTATCCTTCCGGAATCTCTTCACATCCTTAAAAAAGCCATTATCGATGAATTAAACAATCAGCGCCCAGGACCAGGTTCCACAAAACTCCGATTAACTTAATCCTGGATTTAGACGAAATTCAGGGACCTATTTCTTGAAAAGTATAGCTTTGTGATGCTTACAAAATTCTGCTTAGTTTTACCAATAAAGAAGCTTTATAAATCCGAAATTCCAGACCATTGGAAGCTATAGAAAGTAGGAAACTGGAACATGAGTTAAAAATTATTCCTGCGTTAACACTAATCGAGAATTGAGGAATCGGGCCCAGTTATTCAAAGGCCTATTAGCACTAACCATTTCCGATCTTACAAGGAAAGATTTTAGCTGTAATTAAGCGATTAACAAGACTTTCCCTAGAAAAATCCAAAGAGTATTCATAAATAGTCGTTTACCTTTTCTTAAAGAAATTCCTACTTGAATGGAATGTATGCAATATAAGTAAATAAAATAAATAGCTGGAAAAATATGTTGAAATTAATTTGTCAGTAAACCAATATTAGTAGAAACTCGGATTAAGGCAAAAACTTCGACCACAGACAGCTGTTTCATCCATTTTTGGAACTTGTCAGTACGGTGTTGAAGCTAAAGTAAACCGGCAGAAATAAAACATAAATGCTTTCTTTAACGTCAATTTTGAAGGAAGTGGTTGTCCATTCACATATTCACTGACAGATTATGAATTTGTGAAGGTTCACGTGGCCATGCAAAACCATGTTTATAAACAAATGAGATTTTGTATCTATGAATATCTTAACTTCAATACCCAAATTTAGTATCTTAATCTTAATTATCCAATACCAAAAACACCATAATACGGTTTTTAACTTACCAATAGGTTGGTCCTTGTGGTGTATTGGTTAACACGTCGGACTAGTAAACCGAAGATGTGGGGTTCAATTCCAGCCGAGGGCTATATATGTTATTTTTCTCTTATTTCTTTTTGCATAATACTCTTTGTTTGTCAGGCCAAAATTTTGCGTAAGCGTTGTTTTTATTGTCTCTCGGGATCACCGAATGTCCCTATAAAACACTGGAAACAATGCTTATGCAACATTTTGGCTGGGCAAACAAAGAGTACTATGGTATTTTTGATATTGGCTAATTGCGGGCTCAAGCAGAACACACAAACCTAACTTTAAAGTCTGTTCTTAACTTCTTGAAAAAGTCTTTTTCCATTGAACCATAGTTCCCTAGGTGCACGTGATCTTTGAAAGGTCAAAACATGCTATTCACGTGATCACTGGGGATCACTGTAAATAGCACAACGTTGCAGTAAAACTCCGGCACGTGGAAAGGTCATGCCTGCACTTCCAAACCTTTGGCTACTCCTAGTTTTAATATTTTACAAATAATAGAGATACCTGCAAGTTGGATGACGGTAGTTGCAGAGTTCACGTTCAGAACACATACCCCACTTCATAAACATTTCACACACGTCATCAGTTATCACATCCAAATCCTGTGGGTCATTAGTATCATAGTCGTAAGACCAGGGGCTCTTCCCAGGCCCACACGGCCGCAATGTATCATCCTCCTCACAATTATCCTGGACGGACGAAATATTTCTAAATCCTGGCTTTGGAGTTTCCTCGATAATGAATAAATAATTATCTCGAGGAGGCCAAGAAGGTAGACGATTATCGGCACGTCGAGTAAACGTTTTAACCACATTAGGTTTCTTGTTGCAGAAAACATTCGTTATGGTTTCTTTGTCTGTGCTCTGGGTTAAATCCACGTCTCTTTTGCAACTTGTTTTCGAGTCTGTAGTAAAAAATTTAATTTATTAGCAGTTGCTTCATATTCGGGCTCTTATCGCTGGCGCTACTACTACTAGTCTCATAGGATCCCTGCAGGGTTTTCGGTACGATTCAAAACTCCCACAAACAGTAGATCAGCTGCCGGAGCCTACCCTTCGAGTGCCGTAATGCAGGGATCTGGTACATTCATAAAATATGGTCGCATAAATGCTGTTAACTAGGATAGTCTGTTAACTGCTCACAGAAAATGAAATACTTGAATGATCTAACAGGGGTTATAGGACAAACAATAATCAGTAAAAGTCTTTATTAACATATGACCAACAACAAGTTTCATGATTTGTACGCCGCAATCTATTTCACGCGCGAGTGATCAAAATACAACCCAATTTTTCCAAATAGAGAATAATAGTAAAATTCTCCCAAACATGTTCAATGAAAAGTATGGGAACAAGTTGGGAGAATTTAATAAATGAATACATTTGGAATGTTCAGAAATGGTTAAATGTAAAAAGAATTGAGTACCTTCGATTTGGTTGTAATCAGCAAGCTTGTTAGAGACCTCTGCATTACCAATTTCATTTGAAGTGTCATATTCAGAGGTTTTCAAACATCCGCTTAGCGGCGCCGTTTTACAAACGTCAAGAGCCTTGTTGTTCAATCCAGTACCACCAGCAGGTGACGTACGTTCATCTTGTACAAAGTCTTTGTGTTGGTTCCCATAAGACCGTTTTGATTTGCGGTGTTTAGATTTCACGCGACAACTCCCAGTCTTTGAAAAGTCGTTGCCATCCTTGCGTAATGATTTAGTGTCAATGCTTGACGCTGGTTCAGTGGGCAAAGAAACCTTGCCTTTGATATGACGAGAAGACACTTTTCGACTGGTATGATCAGATGTACGATCAGAATAACATTGACTGTGAGATTCCATTGCGTTACAAGACGAATCTGCACAACAGGCTGCCTTGACCAGACAAGAACGACTGCATCTTTGATATTTATTCTTTGTTCCTTTTTTTTTATTAACTGGTGTATCGACACTTGAAACGTTTCGAGGTTGTTCAGACGCTTGATCAAAAGATGCTGTTTCGCGCCCTTTTTTGTCCATAACAATACCTTCTCCAAGGATTGGCGCCTTCTCACGTTTAGCTCTGTCTGACCTAGTCAATGATCTGGTTGGTCGCCATCTTTTTGTTTTGCATCGTTCTGGCAAAGGATCACCTATCTTACGTGTCTGGCTTTCACACTGTTCCAACTTTTGTATACTGCCTTCTGCAGTAACAATATTAATGCGTTTCTGATCTCTATGTTTTGCACGGGCACTCCCGCCGTTTCCTAATACCAGCGGAACACCTGAATCAAAGGAGTTCCTTGTGTCACTCACCGCTTCCTCTGCCCTTTCAATTCTTGGTGTAGAGATTGCACTTTTTGTTTTGCACGCGTTTTCTGTCTTTTTATCAAGGTTTCTTGTTCGTTTATGTGTCCGTCTTCTGTTTTTGCGAGCTATATTGCTAACCTCGACCTCTTCTTTCTTGATATTAATATTGAATGGTAAATCGAGATCTTTATCAGGGCCATCATCTAAAACCTGATCTCTGCCTTGGGCCGTTGCAGTTCGGACGTTTGCAACCTCTCGAAAGACTTCACCGTCACAATAGAGTTTCTCTTCATAATCTGTTATAAGCAAACTAGTAGTCGAATCTGAAGTTGATTCGCAGAAGCCACTGTCGTTCGAAGTTGTGCTATATGCTTTTTCTCTTTTCCTGCCTGACCTCTGTAAAATAGCATTGCTTTCACCAGCATGTGAAAAGCTTTCATTCTGATGGCTAGTCTCATCGATTTTTATTTCAGTCCTTGCCTTTGTGTCGACATTTTCTACACCGTCTCCTTTACCTTCTTGGTAACGGGGTTGATAACAAAGTCTTGTGCGTACTCCTAAACGATGCAAAACAATTTTCATTAAGAGTTTAGTGATTGGATATTTGGCATTGATACACTTCAAGCAATATTCAAATTTCTCATTTATTGTGTCGTCAATGTGTGGATGTTTTAATAAACAAACTTTAGTCATTGACCATCTTAATTGCAATTTACATTCAATGCGTTGCAAGTACACAATTAAATAAATCACAAAAACATTAAGAAGATACGTTTCTGGAGCAAGTACTCCGAAGATCATTTTCAAGACGTTTTGTCATAAAATTCTGAATGATACTGTAAATTAGGACAAAGACTAGATCATCGACTTTAACCCAATCTAATTGAAGTCAACATCATGAAAAACGATACATGATCATTGATCCATATTTACAGCTCGTGATGCACTGTATGGACCACATTCTATCACACAAAAATCGCACATCTTAAAACAATGCTTATTGTGAAGATAATGGTTCACCAAACGACTTCAATCACTTATTTTGAATTTGCTGTTAATCTACCCAGGGATCGAAATTAAGAAAATTTAATGGTCGCATTTTGTGACGGTCGTAAAATGCTAGTTGCAAAATTAAGAACAGTTAGTCGTAAAATTGCGACCGCTGTTTCAAAGTCTTTCGCGAGACGAAATATTTAGTCGCAAATGCGATCGTATTGGTCGCAATTTCGAGGCCAGCTACTTGTAGAATCTGCAGCAATATTTTCCCGCTGAAATTAATTATGCTTATTATGTATTCACTCGCCAGTGATTTTTTACTATTTTATACAATTTTTATGTTCTTATACAGCCTCACGCTATGCATTTAACACTTAGCTTAGATAGAGTGCAGAAGACGCCTCCAAAGAGCGTTTTTTTGGGGCATGGGGCGTCTACTAAACTAAAGCGGAAACGAAACAAAAGAACGCTCCCGGAAGGAGCAGTTTTATATTATTTAAACAAGTGAAATACACAGCAAAATCAATAAAAATCAATCCTAAAGAATGAAGTATTCGTCAATTTGTTTTGCAAGATTTGGTCGCAACTAAAGAGCTGTTTTAAAAGAACCAGAGGCCACTTTGTTTGTTAATTCAAACTTTCAATCCCAAATCAATCAAATTTACGCTTTTATTAAGATCTATAATTGTTTTAATTGTTTTAATTTGTTTATATATATATTTACAGCGATCTAACAATGGCCGACAGATAAAATTATAACGGATTGCATTAGAAGTTAAAGCGCTAGCGCTGACACACGGTGCAACACTTCATGCAACATTTCATGCAACACTTCATGCAACATTTCATGCAACACTTCATGCAACATTTCATGCAACATTTCATGCAACATTTTATGCAACATTTCATGCAACATTTCATGCAACATTTCATGCAACACTTCATGCAACATTTCATCAAACATTTTATGCAACATTTCATGCAACATTTCATGCAACATTTTATGCAACATTTCATGCAACATTTTATGCAACATTTAATGCAACATTTTATGCAACATTTTATGCAACATTGCGCACAACGGAGTTCTTGCAGCGGTGTCCACCGATGAATTTTGTTGCATGCAACATTACATGCAACAAAGCTGAAGTTGAATCGAGCTCTACTCAGGCAACATTGCGCCAAGAAAGTTTTCTTTTTTTATAGGAATTCTTCTTGAAGGCCGTTTTGATTGTTGTATTGTTGCATGCATAAGCACGCCGCGCAATCACAAGAAATGTTGCGTGATTTTGTCGCACCGTGTGTCCACCTGTAAAAAATTTGTTGCGCGCAATGTTGCATGAAATGTTGCATCCTGTGTCAGCGCCTTTATCCTGTAACAGGCCAGTTGTTTTTGTTTTCAAGTGAAGGCGGTAATTAGAAAGTGGGAGCCCCTTAGGAACGATGTTTTGTTTAGTTCCCGCTCGTTGTGATACAATTTTCGTTGTTGTACACGATGTCCAGTAGACGCCCCAACCCCCAAAAACGTTCTTATATACAGAAGGCTTAGTTTGTTTATCATTAGAGCCGTTTGTCAGCGTCTATCAACATTTAACAGCGTTTTTCAAATTACGATACTACATCCCTATGGTACGCATAATTACAAACACAGATACATAGGTTTCCCAAAATATTGTAGAGAGTTTTTCTCAATTACCAAGACAATTGTTGACACAGATAAGAGAACACCGAACTTGACAATCTGTTCTATTAACTTGCGGGGCCAGGCAGATACTTTAAAACGTAGAGGAACATTCTGTTGGCTAAAACTGAAAAAATGGTCCGAATCTATTTTCTTCAAGAGGTGCATTCTTTAAAGGAAACTGAAAAAATGTGGACAAATAAATGGGGGGGGGTATAGTGCTCTCTTTAGTAGCTTCTCGAGCTTTAGGGATGGAGTGGCTATTCTATTTAACAATAACTTTGAATTTCAGTTGTTTTTAAAAACAGTATTGTCATCAAAAGGTAGATTCATTATTGTTGGTATCAAAACAAATGACAAAATTCAGACTCTTGCAAACATTTATGCACCCAATAACGATTACACAGTCTTTTTTCAAAATATAGCTGATTTTTTCTTTCTTTCAAAAAAGAAGAACTAATTTTAGGAGAAGATTTAACTTAGTATTAGACATAAAACAAGATAAGAAAGGAGGAATTGTAAAAACACATGAAAAATCACTACAAAAAGTACGCGAAATAACAGACAATGTAGATCTAACAGATATAAAATTATGGAGAATCATGTGCCCAGATGAAAGGTGATATACATGGCGCCAACGAAAGCCTGAGGTTCATAGCCGATTAGATTTTTTTTAATCAGTCAAAATTTATCCTCCATGGTAACACAAACAGACAATCTCCCGAGCTACAGAACAGATCATTCTCTTGTTACTATTTCAATCATTTTAAACTCCCAGAGGACCATGCTATTGGAAGCTTAACACTTTATTCTACAAGAAATTGAATATATTAATGAAACCAAATTAGAGTCCAAAGCAATTGCTAATAGATTAAAAACCTTGTTACCTAGCATAATCGACAACGACTAAACAGCTTTTTAGAAGGTAGGTCAATAAGTGAAAATATCAGAAGGATAGAAGGAACTTTTAAGATACACAGAAATAGAAATATTCTAGGCCTAGTTTTATTCATTGATTTCAAAAAGCATTCGACAAATGAAAATGGCCTTTCATAGAAAAGACGCTTAGATACTACAACTTTGGATCAGAACTTATTGGTTGCATAAAACTGTTTTACCAAACATTGAAAGCTGTGTTAATAACAATGGTTGGAGCTCCGAACTTTTCACACTCAGTAGATGCGTAAGACAGAGGTGTCCTCTCTCATCCTATATCTTTATCCTTTGTGTCGAAATTCTGGCAGGTGCTAGAAGGAGAGACCATTTATATTCAAGGAATAACAATAAATGGTACGTAATGCAAAATACAACTCTTCTACATGATGGCAGAGTTTAGCCTTGAAAAAAGTTTAGAATGTTTTAATCAGTTTAGCAAATCATCATACAGGACTCAAAATAAACAAGAGGCTCGTTAAGCCTTTACTCATGGTACGAGTGGAGACTGAAGTGCTGTTGCATTCCAGTTGCGCGATGAAAAAAAAAAGAAGTGGGGCGTCCCGACTTATGATATCACCGCCAGAGAAATTGACCGCGTGCGACCGGGGACAAATCCCAAATATGGCAATCACTGGAGCGAATCGCTAATCGCTACACGAAGAAAAAAGAAATGTAATAATACTAAAACAGAAGCTATGTGGATTGGCTCTTTTAAACGAAACTCGGACATACTTCTCCCAGAAAGAAACTTTCAATGGTGTGCATCGTCAGTGAAAGCGCTAGGAGTACACTTCCCAAACAACGAAGATCTGGCAAAGATGAAATTTTTCAAGAGAAATTGATTAAATTTAAAAAACCATCTTTGATCATATGTACTAACTGATGAGGTCTGAATAGACGAAACTAGTTTTTATATTGTAACGATAGATTTTTAATTATTAGCTTGAATTTTTAGAGTGCATGTAAAGGTATTTTATCAACTGAGTTGAGCAACATAATGAATTTTCTTTTAAAACCAGAGTTTAAGTTCTCTCTTAACCATCAGTTGTATGCAAACTATTGCACCCTCTTTAGCGTAATATTCTTTGAATTTAAATTTTCCTTTGGTGATTAATATCTACGTAAAGTTATACATAAGCAATCACTGGAATCGTTACCCGATGTTCAAAATAACCCACTTCCATTGCTTCTAACGGCATAAAAGCTACGTTTATCATTTTCCTTTATTCAGAGAGTTTGTTGTTTTAAAAATGTAATCATGGAAATTTTATGACAATAGTTTGGTACATAAAAGAACTTACGTTAACTAGAAGTTACCAATGGTGAAGTAAAGCCGTGCCGCGAGCTATTTTTAAAATAGTCAAAGTCCTCTTTTATCTAAGAACGTCTAGTAGTGAGGCCGAGGTTGAATGTTTTTAAATACTTTTGGGACTTTAGCCTCTAATGTTCTTTAAAATGTCCTTAAATTATATAAATATTTTCAATTGCTGTAAACACGTCTTTTAGGCTCGGAAACATTAACTGGCTCTTAAAATAAGCTTGTGTAATTTCTTTTTTTCTATAGCGCAATTGTTACTGAAGCGTATATATATATAAAGAAACTGAGACTGAAGAGTTAATAAAATCTTTTGGTAATTTATTCTAGTTTTAATCAATGTTATACTATCAACTATGATGCGTGGATTCCATCATGACTTTGTGCTGTAATGTAACAAAGTAAAGTTCTCAGCCATCTCCTAGTCTTTGGTATGTTCTTACCATGTTTTAACAGAATTTTGGTCAATTTTCAACTAGGTATAGTGCGTTTTGTAAACCTTGGCATATATGTAGCAAAACGAAGCTTTCTATGTTTCGTTTTTTAAGCTAACGGCTTTAAAGTGCTACTGTCCCCAAAAATTCATAGTCCAAATTTTATAACAAAAATCTGTTGATTTAGAGTATCAATAAATAGAAAATACCTTTTTACCGAATTGGAATCGCTTTTATCGCCTCGAATATTGTAAAAGAACCTGTTATCGTATTAGCTCATGTATGTATATATGATTTTTGTTTTAAATATAAACAGTTCAGTTCACGTTTTTTTTTAAAAAGAAAGCAGTAAAGAAATATTAAATAGCCTTTGACGTTTTAGTGGAACACAATGTTACATCACAGCTGGCGGGTATTTGTCTACACATGGGCTATTCAAAAATAGCAGAAGTTAAATAAGAAACCTTACTATGTACCAAACTGTCTGCTCGATTTACAGGGGGATGCTCCAACATGGCTATAGGGATGTACTGCCGTTCAGAGTATGGATATCATTCAGCTTAAAACAAAGCGTATGACTCACAGAAACTTCATTTAGAAAAGGAAATATAATTTTGCAACATTTTCAACCCGCTTATTATATGGTGCAAAAATTCTTTCCGAATAAAAAATTAATTGGTGATTGGGTTTTGCAATACCGAATGATCTGCGTAGTTTTTTTTACCCGATGATTTACAGGTCAAACCTCTGTTTAGAATTCAGTTGCTAATCTACGCGGGCTGTTTCTTTACTTGAAGGCACGCCGCACAGAATGCCTTATTTGTTGGGGCTAGTTTAAACTGATTTGAAAGGATCGCAAATTTTTGTTTCAGAAACAAAATATCAAAATCAAGCAAGATTTGTGGTTGTCCAACACCACACCCCACCAACAATTCTAGTTCGATTCTTTCTATATACGTTGACGTAAACTTTATACAGCATTGAATCAATTTAAGCTAGTGGATTGCTATCAAATTAATTTTATGTTAAGCAGCTTGATCACAAATCCTGAATTCCGAGTAACTACTGTATTAAAAATCTTTCCCTTTTCAGTTTAGAAATTGACTCACTGTTCTTGCCTGATCGTCTTGAAGATTTTAGTCCATTACATACAGTCATCCAAGTTAATGATATTAAACTATAAAGTACAATTGTTGACACAAAAGGTAGCTGAGAAAAAAGCAGCGGTCAAATCATTTAACATAGCTTTGCTTGGTTTTCTCTCTGATTCAATAGATATTGAAAAATGAAATTCAACAACTATTTTGTGAGGGATTTATTCTTTTTTCAAGCTTAGACTTGACATAATTTAGACATATTAATATCTCCATCTGTGGAGAGAATTTCTCTCAAAGCTTGTATAAAAACGTAACTTTTTAAAGATCTTCCAAAATCTTCCGTGTTTTCACTGTCGCTTTAAATAACTAGTTGAAGTGCAATATTGCTTGGAAGACAATACGAACCTGAAAGGCGAAATGAATAGATTACCAGTCACCATCGAGATGTAAATTATTTGACACTATCAAGAATAAATATTTGTTTTTTTTTTAATTTGCTTTTAAGAGTCAAAAGACATCGCAATTTGGCTGTTTCACAATAACTATATCAAAGTGAACAGATTTTGTTCAATCAAGCGACTTCACAAGTGTATGAGAAGGAAAAAAGAAATATGTTTGAACTGACGTGTCCCAGCACTTGTGTCAAGTGTCCGTTAACGCAGGCGCAGTATTGATATTCTTTAAGTGAACGAAACAGTATTCAAACGGCTCTCGTAACGGACTTCAAGAAACCAAAAAGAATTGTGTTTTTCCCAAATAGTGATCGCAACGTAGATACAAGAGACTTGCGTGTTCATTTATGGATAAAGTGCTAAATTAACTTATTTTTTGAAGGAGATACGGCTATGATTTTATCATTGAAAAAACAATGTTGACACTATATCGCTGCTGAAATCATGGTAATGAGAACTATAGCACAGTCGTTATCGAGAAGAAAAAAGCCAATTTCTTCAAACAGTGCCAGAAATGAGCTCTCGAGCTGTTTAACGACATGGGATTTGATCTCTTTAGGAGTGGGAGCTACACTTGGGGCCGGAACATACGTTGTAGCGGGACAGGTTGCGGGTAACATAGCAGGTCCATCAGTAATTCTCTCATTTTCAATTGCAGCACTTGCTTCCATTCTATCAGGTCTCTGTTACGCCGAGTTTGGTGCTCGAGTACCAAAGACAACTGGCTCGGCGTACGCGTACAGCTATTACACTGTAGGTGAGATATGGGCATTTTTCATCGGCTGGAATTTGATTCTCGAATACATGATCGGAACTGCGGCTGACGCTAGAGCGCTGAGTGGATGTATTGATTTTGTTATTGGAAATACATTAAGGAATTTTACTTTGACCCACGTGGGAGAATTTCACAATGCGTGGCTGGGATCATACCCCGACTTCTTGGCTTTTTTTGTAACCATGATTGTGACTTTAGTTCTTGCGAGTGGCGTGAAACAGTCTTCAACTTTTACGAAAGTTTTCAATGTTGTAAATTTACTAGTTGTAGCTTTTATCATCATTTACGGTTTATTCTATGCCGATATACGGAACTGGACCCAAGGTAAAGGATTTTTTCCGTTTGGTGCATCGGGAGTTTTAAGCGGTGCTGCAACTTGTTTCTACGCGTTTGTTGGTTTTGACATTATCGCGACTACAGGCGAGGAGGCGAAAGCTGCAACTAAGTCAATTCCCATTGCTATCGTGGTGTCTTTGTTGATTGTCTTTTTATGTTATTTTGGTGTCTCCAGCGTTCTAACACTTATGGTGCCTTATGATCAACTCGATACCTTATCACCAATTCCCAACGCCTTTGCTCAAAAAGGACTTCCGTTTGCTAAGTATGTCATTGGTATAGGAGCTGTGTGTGGCCTCGCCGCCAGTTTATTGGGTTCTTTGTTTCCGCTTCCTCGGATTATCTACAGCATGGCCAGTGATGGCTTGTTATTTCAAATCTTTTCCCGTGTACACCCTAGCACAGAAATACCAGTAATGGCTACAATTTATCCTGGATTTTTAACGGCTGTATTTTCGTTTCTGTTCAACCTGAACGAGCTGGTGGAGATGATGTCAATAGGAACTTTGTTAGCGTACACTCTCGTCTCTCTTAGCGTTTTGATATTGCGATACCAACCCGATGGAGAAAGCGTGCAACGCATTTCGCCAGTTACACATGAAACGCTCTCTTTTCTCGAGGGCACATCGCCCATTCATGATGCCGTATTTCAGTACGAAATAACCGCTAACGGAAAAGTTTTGGGCACTGAGGGTTACAACTCTGATGAAGAATATGAGAAAGATAATAGTTCAACTAGAGCGTTGCTAAGAGATAGTGATAAAAGTGATTCACAAAACGGAAAAACTAAAAACATACCGACAAAAAAGAGCGGAAAAGTTGCCACAACGAACATTCTTCTCCTTTCTGTGTGGTTTTTCGGCTTTAATGGTTCAATGATTTATGGACTTGACGAAATACTGGACCACAATGTGCTAGTAATTGCGCTAGCTGTACTTTTTGGTACATTAAGTGTGATTTCTATTGGGATTATTGTTATGCAGCCCTCGGTTTCAAATGATATCTCGTTCCAGGCTCCCTTAGCACCAGGACTTCCAATGTTGGCCGTGTTCATTAACGTATTTCTTATGTTGAAGTTATCACGGATCACGTGGGTAAGATTTGGAGTGTGGATGGCAGTTGGTAAGTAAAACTCTGAACGTTTAGTGGTAGTTAGTTTTGATTTCAAAGAGATGGTTGTAAATTCCACACGTCTTTCAAATTGCATGCATAAAAGTGGAATTTTGAGTGTTTAGTTTTTGTTTCACTACGGTGTTTGACTTAAACAAATTACTGATCTAATAATTCTCATATGGAAAATGTGGTCCGAAATTTAGCATCTACAATAATTTCTAGTTGGTGTTTACATTGTCAAATTTTCATCAATACTTGAAGTCACCCCCTTATTTAACCAAAAGTAATACCTTATGTAAATAAAATGTTTGAAGTAAAATACTTTTCGAAATGTTTTAAATGCATAATTCTATTAAAAATTTCATAAAGATATATTTTTAAGAATAAATTAGCATACTCAAAATAATTATCAAAATGGCGGGAATTATAAACGCTTACGAGTACTAGTGTAAATAAAACATGGTCGTTATACAGTTATATAATATAGACGAAATAAAAACTTTTTTGAAACATTCAGGCAAGGTTCATACAACGTGGTTCTTAATAAAATATGTACATTTCAGTTACTAAACAGTCAGATTACTAAAAATATTTGCAAACATAAATGGTGACGGTTTGTGCACCTAAGAAAACCTGCATTGCACAGGTCACGTTGTGCATTGTTGGTTGACAAGTCTGAATTTACAGACTTTTTCATTTAGTACAAAAATAGATTTAAACAGAATTAGTTTTCTTTGGAATTAGTCTAAAAATTTCAGTAGTTAAGGCGGAAGTACACCAAAACAAATGTATGGAAAAAAGGCTTTTAGTGGAGGAGAGTGGCCATATAAAAACTCTTGTTTTTTCTTTAATTAAAACCTGGGAGACTGGGTAATTCCTGTATGTGCGACGAAACGTAAATGTTAGTCACGTGACACCTCGTATCGATTTTCAAATCTTTTTTTGAGAGGCGGTTTCAGGTGAAAACGGC
>JAOTRI020101433.1:0-14126 GCA_028564885.2 Zoanthus sanctaehelenae
ATTCGTTTTAAAACCACCACGTCTCCGACTGAAATATGAGCCAATCAGAATGCTAAATCAAATTCAAAAGAAAAGCAAACGACCGCAGAGAATCTTGGTTGCGTATGAGCCTTAAACGTATTATCATCCAAAACAGTTTACAAGCTATCCATTCTTTGTAAAAATTCCCTTTTGTTACAAGAACAAAATATTACCATATATATATATATATATATCGATCTCATGTTATCAGAGAAACCTTAACTCATCAAAATTATAATAAAAACATTTGTTTACATAAATTAGTATATTAGAGGGTAAGAAAAAATTATTGTTATTGAGGCTAAAATTTGCAAAAAAATATCATTAATTTAGTTTTATTTGGCTTACTGAAAGAGACATTAGCACCTTCATTCGATTGTCAAGACTTGCTCTCTGTGTCCAGAACTCGGCTGTGTCTTCAAGGCTCATGCTATCATTATTACTTTTTTGAATTTCGGCAAACTCTTCTACTACACTGTATTGGAAGAACCTCGATAGGTCTACCACAACTTCCCCTTTGGACTTAAAGAAAACCACGTATGGAAACAAAAATATGTCAATTTCAATATATTATGGATTACATCAAAAGTAAGACTAACTGAATAGCCTTTCGACTATTAGTAATGATATTACCAAAGATTATCAACTATGTTTTCATCACTGGAGTCATTCTCACAGTATTCTTTATCACCATCACTGTGGAAATTGTACATGTTAGCAGGTCTTATTTATCAAAAATTTCATCGCTATCGCATTATCTCTATTGTCATTATCACCATCTCTATCGTAGATGCTGTCAACATCTCTGTCGTCGATGCTGTCACCATCTCTATTATCAACTTCACGATTGTTTCTATTTTATTTCTACATCAATGTATTGATAGTTATCAAATTCACTATCAACATCGATAACATTTTAATAAATGAATACTTGTATCTTCACATCTGATGTTATCAACGCCAGCTCACTGTAAACACTATCTTTAAAGTGTATGTATCATCCTTCAAGAAATGTTGCCTTCTTAGAATTTGGGACTTTCTAAACAATTTCCAAATACAAAATTTGAAATCGACCAAATCTTTGTTGCGTTATTAAATTTCAAAAAAGGCCTCGCTTGAATATATATTATTCTATTCTTATTTTATGAAGATGTGGGCCGATTACAATGTCAACGGGTGTGGATTTTTCAATAACTTTGAAGTTTAATAACAGTGCGAATTTCGGTCGATTTTCAAAGGTTTTTTTTGGAAATTGTTTAGAAAGGCCCATATTCCAAGACAAAATTTATTGGAAGATTATATATACATTTATAAAAAATAGATGCTTAGAGATTCTAATCTTTTCCTGAAAAAATAAATCATTCATTCGTAAGATTTATTTGTGTATTTTTGCACTCCAGTGAAATATCATCTATATATAAAATATAAATTAAATACTACTTACTTGATGGTAGTCCTCCTGCTGCTCCAAGAGGGAGACAGGTAGTTTCACGATAACAGGGTCGGAACCACGCTTCATTCTCGATATCACCAGCTCCTTGTTACCTTTGATGGTCGACGTTAGATTCAAAGTACAGACTGTCCACTCTATCGGTTAGGAAAGCAAAACTTTAATTTAACCATCTTTATTAATTCTGACATGGTTTGCGCAGCTGGTAAGATCTCTGCTTTGCAGCCACAAAGTCCCCAGTTCGGTCCCAGCAGTTTGCCGAGATTCGAATAATTGTGTGACCTTCTTTTCCGCCTAAGCCAACTCAGCTTTCCATCCATCCGAGGTAGGTAAGTGAGGTAGGTAAAAAGCATTTGCTGAGAGCTAATCTGCGATGGATTAGTGTCCCTCAGACTCTCATCTGCTTAACACTACAGAAACCGGAGATAAGCGCCGGCTCCATGGGCCACTGGGCTCGAAAAGATTTAGCTTCCATTAATTCCATACAAACATTTGTGGAAGAAGAATATATGGTAATAGTTTTTATAATTTGATAGGGATGAGAATTAACCTTCTTAGAAGATATTCAAAAAACGTATTGATGAAAAAAAAAATATTGAAAGAAAAAAAACGCTCCGAAGAGCATAATATTAATATGTAAAATATGAGTTTAAAAAAAAAGGATATATGAAATTTCAATTATCATGTATTAAATAGAAAACACTACAAAGCCATACAGGAACATAAGTTTTATTAATGGGACTATCTAATGTCTAACTGTAGCAAACAAATCTATATTTCAAACACACTGGAATGTGCACTTAAAATGCTGAATAAGCTATTTTTATCAATCTATATCGAAAACAAAGCAAACTTGTAGCTTATGAGCCGGCATTTATGCGGTTTTGTAGAGATGGCTAAGGCACTTGATAGTCCTTCACTCGCAACTGACACTAACACAACCTACCTCATAATAAAGAATGAAAAACTGATTCAGTTTTGAACGTCAAATAAGAAAAAGATATCGGCAAACGTGGCACCAATACGTCACAAGTAGTATACGTCATTTTGTTCGTAAGTATTTCCGCATTTTGCCATCGTGCTTGATTCCCAACAGAATTGCATCACCAATTTAAATACAAAGCAAAAAGTCGAACGTACTTTTTGTTCACCTGACTTCTTGCCCGAACAAGTTAAAGGGATAAGTTTTCCAACACAAAGTCGGAACCTTTGAACACCGAATCTCCGGCGATTCTTAACGTATTACTTTAAAACTCGGCAGAAATGTTTGTTGTAATGTATTTTTAGTAAATCGAAAAATAATTCCGTCCCATATGTTCTTTAAGGGTGAATTTAAGTTACTGATAAAGTTCCACAAGTAGCTAACTAAACTAACCTTGTGCAAATTGCTGCGGGTACTGTGTGCTGGTTGTCATGGTATTCCTAATTGTTTTTAAGGTTCGCCACTTCGCACATAGTTCCCTGGAAATTCCCAGAGGAACGTCATCACTTTCATCCTGAATAGACATACGGTCTAGCTTTAATACCAGTTCCGCCAGTGACTTCTCCATACTCTCCTTTTCCTGTATAATTTCATTAAAAGAAATGTAATACTAAACGAATAGCCAATAAATATCTGTTTTCTGCTTCGTTTCCAATATTTTCCCTTTTAATCATCCTATTTAGAAATATGGTACGTACCTAACAAATATCTGAACAACTCAAGGTAGCTAACTACAGATGGATCTCTGCGGCATAGAAAAACAAGGAAAGAGCACAAACTGTTTTCTTTTATTCTGTTAAGACAGCAATGAATGTAGAACCAAACCATACCTTTCGTATAGATGACAAAAAAACCTTTTCCATTTTTCTGTTGAAGAACATTAAACACATTAAATTTGGGCATATTAGTTATGGGGTCTATATGTGAATCTTTTTCTTCGTCTTTAGATACGATTTGTAGGACCCTTTTTAGCTATGTTGATAAAAATTGTCAATACGTAATGTAAGGGAAAAAAAGAATGAAAGAACGAAGACAGATACAGACGGACAGAAAGGATGAATAAATAAATAAAATAAATAAATATATACTTTATTTAACGTCAGATGCGAAGGAAGTGGTTGCCCATTCTTCCTAGCCAGAGGCGTGAAGTCGATTTTGCAGAGGGAGGAAAACTGGAGTACCCGGAGAAAAACCCTCGAAGTCAGATTGAGATCGACAAATCTCAGCCCACACGTTGAGCCCAGGAATCGATCCCGGTTCGCAGAGGTGGGAGGCACGACTGATGACCACTATGCCAACCTTACTCCTGCAGACTTTTCTTTTTTAAAAACTTGGTATAAACTTTGTTTTTAAAACTTTCATTACTACCACAGTTTTGAAGATCAAAACCTTAATTTTGACCTGCTCTTTCCACTTGTGCTATTTTATTGTAGTGTTTTTTTGTTTTTATTGAATCAAACGAGTTTGATAAAAGTCTATCGGTTTTAAGCTGTTTGTTTCGATTGACTACGTTTGTAAATCGAAATGCATTTCTTTTACCATTTTTTTTCTCCAGGGAGATGATGGCTGGGAGGACGACAACGGAGAAGATGACGTCATGGGTGTTCCCCTCTCTTCCCTGCTGGGGATGTATGCACCTGCTTCTCAGTATCCTGGTAAGATGAAAAATGAAAACTGAACCAGCTGTTTGATGACAGAAATTATTGAAACTGACTGACATGTCACAGGCATCTTGCTTCTCTCAGGTTGTCGTATTAACGGGGTTAAATTATAAAGGATTATATATGAGTTGGGAATTTGAAAAAGGTGCCGTTGACCGTATTAACGGGAGACCGCATTAACAGGCTTTTTCTATAAAAGAATGTATGGCCATTTTCCCGGGCCAAAAAAAGTGACCGTTATAACGAGGTGACCGTATTAACGGGATGGCCGTAAGGTGGTGGTGGTGCAGTTGGTAAGATCTCTGTATTGCAACTACAGGATCTTCAGTTCAACCGGGCCTTACCGAGATTCGAATATTTGTGTGACCTTCTTTTCCGCCTAAGCCAACTCAGCTTTTCATCTTCCCATGTTAGGTAAATGAGTACTAGCGTTTGCTGGGAGCTATCCTGCGATGGATTAGTGACCCGTCCAGGGGGAGTTTAATCCGTTTAACACTATAGGAACCGATAATCGCCGACTTCCTCGGCCACTTGGCTCGTGAAGGGCTTAGCTAAAATCGTTTAAGATCAATACATTTATTGTCCAGAGTGAAATTGGATTCCTGAACCGTCTCCTTTTAACGCACCACTGAGATGGTTTCCTCATTCGCCTGTTTTTCTCTCATGTATTTTTTGTCAATTTCTTGCTGTCTTTCATCATTCATTGCTTTCATTTATTACGTGAAAACAACACTGATGAAATGGCTAAGAAACGAAAATCAAACACAAACATGCTTGTTTGAAATAGAGGCAGCCCGAGGCTCGTTAGTCTTTATTGAGTTCATTGTTGTGTTTTGTTCGCTGCAGGCTTCTCAGAGATTTTTGGTGAAGAGGTACTTGATGAAGATGAAGACGATCCTGAAATCAAGAACGACTCAATTTATCTTATGGATATTCAGGTATATCTGAAGTCTGATTATGTGCATAGTTTAATCAATTAGGAAAGAGAGTTTCGGAAAAGAGAAAACAAGTATTTGGTAGTTCTAACATTTACGCGTTCTACAACGGCTAGCTGAGCAAACTATTTTGCTAACAGCCAAAGAGGTAGCTGAATTAACAAATTAATTGATTTTAACTGATTTCACTTTCGTGACCTTTAGAATTGGCTCGCAGCGTTGAAATCAGCTGAGTAACGATGACAAGTTCAGCGACAGTCGTTCAGGGAAGACGATATGAACAAGCCCCGTCCTGCTCACGCTATTCAAGCCTAAAAAACTTTCGGACTTCAACGCTTTAATATGGAATAAGTCATTCGTATTGATTGCACTGACGTCATTTAAACATATAACAAATAAGTAAAAATATTTTTGGTGGCAGGAGCATCTTACGGACATTTTTATCTCAAATTTTTTAAATTTTGAACTTTAACTTGTAGTTGTTATTATATTTTTTCATCGATAATTGTATATTTAAATAAGTAAGGCTCTATATATTATTTTGCTTTTTTTATATTTTGTTGTTGGTCTTTTTTTTTTTGCATTTATGTTTCGAGTGTTTACTGCAATCTATGCTTGCTGAAGGAAATGTCTTTTCTCTTATTCTATTTACATATTACTCCAACAGGCACACTTGGGGCAATATCTACAGGAATTCTCCAGGTTACCGTGTTTCCCTGCCTACTGCCAGGCGTTAAACGCACAAGAACGGCACACAATCTCACAAATAGGTATCGTGTCTAGCTGAGGACATTGGAGTCGCGCAAGAATGGTTGTAGACAAGGTTTGCTAGAACACCTTGTTTTTAGTGCTTCGAAATGATCTACTTGAAAATGCGTGGAAAACAATGACAGGCCTTCAATCTCACATTGAAATACAACAGTATTTCGAGATTCAAAATCAGCTCGCGGATAGCTACTGGAAACGCAAACGAAAGAAAAAACTTGTTTGAATAGAGCATTGTACAAAAAATGTCTGATTAACATTGGTAAAAACTGGTAAAAACATCCCCTCATGTGTTATTGTCCAGGTGTTGTGTCTGGGATTCGACACATGATCCGCTGTGTCACATGTGAATACAGAGAAGTTTCTCAAACCTTTTTGAACCAAGTGAAAAGTGAATGCATAAACGAGAAAGAACTCGGCAAAAATGAAAAAAAGGTTAAGTAAACTGTTGTTTCAATCTTACGTGGTCTTAATGTCAGTCGTGTTTGATCCAGCTTCACAGTCTAGCATGGACTAAAGTGCTAGCTTCACTAGCATGGACTTTGTTTTCAGATGTGATTGGTGTACCATAACTTTTCACTTGCCGGACGAGGAATCCGTTAAACTGTTAAAATTGCTTGCCTTTGTAAAAAGGGAAATGTATATCAGAGATATTTCGAAGATTTCATGGATTTGTTTAATAATGACACAACCAAAAAACGTTGTAAGCGAATCAGAATGTTAACCAAATGGTTTATTTTAGTGTATTGCCTCGACGAGATCCCTTAGAGTCCGTTGCTATGTTCCTTATCTTACGACGTGGTGAAAAAATCTCCACACTGATCAACGAAGTTAATCTAATAAAATGAAATATTACCCATCGTTTGATCTTTATAAAGAATAAAACACAATCCTCAGATTGTCTCAAACGTTTTGGTTGTTGAAAAGAGGAGCGACTGGTGAAGTGAGAGTCTCGCGATTCCTCGCTTTTCCTTTTGTAGGAAACAGAATATTTTTCCTAAGCTCGTTCTTAATTATTCGCTAATTTTAGCGTCGAATTGTTCTTAATTCTGTATAATTTTTACCTGCTGAAATTGAAGAAAAACATAAAAAACCAAGGCATTGCAAAACGATCATTATATAATAAAATTAATGTGAAACACCTTGAGACGTCTTATGTTTTATGTTATGTTGCTAAGTTAATTTATGAGTGTTGGTGAAGTCTCTATGTAAAACAATCTCATAGAAATTCGGTGCCTCAGCCTGAGATTGCACTTTGTCTTAGATTGTTCTTAAATTTTGGCCAATTTACGCCTCGTTATTCTATTAAATTTATTTTTATTAGAAAGATTTAATGTGCGATGATACTGATGGTGTATACTCTCAATGTGTTCATAAATTATGACTTCCTTGGGCCTTCTGCCTTTACATTAAAAGTCATTATAATTGCTTCTACTATTTGGCAACTATCAAAAATGTGGTGTTGGTCGTACAGCTGCATGTACAAGAAAACAAAACAAAACAGGTGAATGTGGACTGAAGAGCTGGTTGAATCGCAATCATTTAAACAGGACAATAAATCTGTATCAGTGTTTAATATATGTAAAAGCCCGAGTATTAAAATAATAATTAATGTACAGGACACTTCGAAGAGAATACATGATTATCATTGCGCACTAACTTTGCCACTCTGTGAGAGTGGAAAGTAAATGGGTATCCAGACCGCATTTCCTTTTTAAAATCAAGTATAGTATGCTAAAAAAAAGAAATGTGCCAAAATTAATAATACGTTAGAATAAACTTACACATCGTATGCACTCAAAACAGCAACAATTAGCCTTTTTTTCCTCCGTTTGGCCGACATCACATTTTTTTTATCAAAAACGACTGTAATCATGAAATAGGTGAGGAAAGCCTCATCAGCTAAAAGTCTTGTTTGTTTTAATGTTTAATTAGTCATGTTTTAATCCATTCATTCCGTTCTAAAAACTCCATTTTTGAGGATCCTGAAGGGATAAAAACCTTTTTTGATTTGGCAATCATTTTCTCTGGAAATATAGGAACTGTTGCGAGTGGTTTGACGGTAACTGCTAGTATAATTTCTCATGAAAATGTCTCGCTGATCTTTGTTTGCCTATGTGTAAATTAGTTTGGCTCAGTGGGTCTGATTTGAATAATTCGATATGAAGGCATGTTATCGTTCGTACAATGTACAACTGACTACTAATCGGAACGCATGGGATCCCTGTGTACCATATACCAGGAAAATGTCTTCCATTTGGCCCCCGCGCAAATAGTTTTCCCTCGTGGCTAGCACATCATTTAGTTTTATTTTTCGGCAGCGGGTTGTATAAGAAGTGCGAGTTATAAGTTCTCTCTTACAGAATTCCGAAGTTATTTCCTTACACGTTAATTTTGATTTCATACTTTCGAAAACTTTATTTTAAAACTCAACATACTCCTGACCGGTTACTTTTGATAAATAAAGTTGCTCGAAAACTTTCAAGCGCATTTCAATTTGAAATTGGAAATAATTAAACTATGATTTTAATGTTTATGGCATTGTTTTCATATCTTGCAAGAATGATGAAATAAAAATAAAAAAAATCAGAAGAGAAAAAAAAATTCAGTTTATAGAATTCGAACCCGGAGCTGCTACATGTTTTAAACGTTACCACTATGGTAGTGGCATTTCCAGTGACATCACTAACCGTAAAAAAATCGACGTTATGATTTTAATTTTTCAGAATATTGCCACATTCCATGCGATATTTCCCTTCAAAGCTTGCATTCTTTTAACCTCGCAGCACTTCTCTTTCTGTTAGAAACGATTAGTATACTGTAGATATAATCAATAGCATCAGGGAGACAAAAACATATCGCGTTTTTTAAGATGGGGGCTGGTACCAATGCAGTAGATACTCGGCTTGGAATTAGGGAGGGGCAGGGTACCCTGTTTGTTTTTTGTAATATTAGGGATATCTTGGAAAAATTAAAGTAATATGACGAATGATAGCAATCAGAAAGTTAATTGCTTAAATTGAAATTAATTCTGTACTTTATTAGAAGGAAGAGAATTTGAAGCTGAGACATCGGTTTGTCACTGTCAATTACGTGTTAATCATTTTACTTTGCACATTTAATTTGTTCTTTTAGTTCTTTTGACTGCAAATGCAACAACTTCATCTTGAATCAGGTTTTGTTTTCTAGATATAGATATT
The DNA here is from genome assembly GCA_028564885.2 of Zoanthus sanctaehelenae. Lineage (NCBI taxonomy): Eukaryota > Metazoa > Cnidaria > Anthozoa > Zoantharia > Zoanthidae > Zoanthus > Zoanthus sanctaehelenae. The sequence goes on from JAOTRI020101433.1 coordinate 9,015, forward strand.
TGATTTTATTTATTGATTTAAGATTTTCTCTGAAAATTTACACTAAATTTGAGTATTCGATATGCGGCTAATTCCCATTGAAATATGAATTACTGTAACTAAAAACATGTTTACAAGTCTGTTCTTTATATCGAAACGTTTGGAATCAATTCGTAAAAACTTTCAAATAACTACGTTGGGTGGCAGAATAAATTTAAATCTTTCCAAAATTCGTTCAAACTCTTCACTGAACTTAAATTTATAAAGAAATTGTAAATGCAAAACAATAACTTTGTTTTTTGAAACTCCAAGCTATTTATCAGACAAAATCTTCAAACTGCAACTTATTGTCTGTTGTTTACAATAACTTGATTGGCCAGCTTCCAATCGAAACAAAATTCGTATATGACCCAATTGATTTACCGATAACTATCTTTCACCCATAATAACAGCAGGCTGATTGAGGAGGACCTTGCATGGTAGAAAATGGTGTTTGTGGACGGATGTGTGGTAAGAAACTCTTGTTTTAGTTCATATTTTTTCGTTTTCAAGAAAAATAGCGAATAGAATTAATGACTTTATTTTAAAGTTTCAGTTTTTCGCACGCAACTGCGTTTATTGGAAGGGATTAAACTGCGATTGCAAGTACATGTCAACTAGTTTAAGTGTTGACTCAAGTAAATTATTGGATACTAAAAAGCAAATGATCACAAGAATTGTTCCCGTTATTTATTGCACTTCTATTCAATGCTTACTATTACTATGCTTTTAATGATTTATTGAAAACATTTCAAAAGCCATTACAAACTAATTTAGCATTACAGGTTGCTGCTTCTATAAAGGTGTTATTATTTGGAAATTTAACTATATTTTTGCTAATATAATGATGAAAGTTTAAATAGTTTTGTTTTAGCAAGTGAGTGTCCGACAATTTTGAGGCAATGTTCGCACGAATCCCATTTCTAGGACTTTTCCGAAAAAATAGGATTTCATACACTAAATACTCTTTGTTCATCAGAAGCCATGGCCAGTGGCTATTTATATTGGTTCTCAGAATGTTTATTTAATATTTTGTGCCTTTTTGTTGCAGAAAATTACAGACGAAGGACTTCTTTTCAAGAACAGGGTTTTCGTCGGTGGTTTATCACCCGAGGTAAAATTATCGTAAAATTGCTTTCCTTGTCTCTTCCGTTATACAAAACCGGCACTGAACAATTCTAGATTCTTGGTGTTCTCAGCTACACTACAATCTATTGTTTAAAAAAACCTCTTATATAAGAACCTTTTTTATAAAAACATGCTGAGGCTGAGAAAATGTGGAGAACATTTATTTATGATGAAGCAATTCATACAGTGTTATTGAAAAATTTGCTTGGGCTTCTTGACCAAAGTTTGCAGATAACAATTTTACATCACAGGTTTTTCAGGTGTAGTTTTTCAGACAAACTGGCAAGAAAGTCAGTACAAAGTACGTCTGCAAATCAATGTATACAGAAAAGTACCACATACGGTAATGTATTATTCATTTTGTCTAAAATCAGTAAAGTGTTTTAAGAACATGTTTAGGAACACTTGAGGCTGATATTCAGAAAGTATTTGAGACTCAGTCAAAAAATTCGACGTTCTTATAAAAAAAAAGAATGTTTTGAATGAAAGTGTATTAAAGAAATGTTAAAGTTTTAAGGGAAGTAGTTATGAGAAAGATAGAACAGCTTTGTTTGTCATATTGAAGAAAACAAATGTTTTAAAAGTGCGTAGTAAGTATATTTTGTACTAACTGTATGTATAATTTTTGTCCACCGTTAGAAAATAAGATGAACTAATAAATGTGATAGACTCCTATCATCAATGTATATTCTAACGTAAAAAATGACCTGATCGTAGTTAAGTCGTTTTACAACAAGAAAAAAATACTTGGTTCTAAAAGCGGAGGATTGACAGAGTTGTCTAGCTATTACAATAAACCGCTTTGTCCGTTTGCAGAGCAACTGATGATCGCAAAGAGTTATTTTTTTTGCAGACAACAGAACTTGATTTGGAAATACTATTCAGTGAGCATGGATTTGTGACAAATGTTAGAATTGTTCAAGATCGGGTCACAGGGAAGTCGAAAGGGTAAGTTGGATTTCTTCTATTGCGTTCAGCTTTGAAAGGTCTCCCTGCTCCTTCGATTTTGAAGTTATGAAAGTAAGGACGATTACTAAAGTAAATAAGAGGTTGTGTTTTATCAACGTTGCGATTTATTTTGGGCGAGTGAGTAAATTCACCCTTTAAGTTTGAGCCTAAAGTGCGACGGCACTCTAGCGACGGCACTCCAGCCCGTACAGGACACAAGAATGTGTTGGTGTTAACCACTCTATTGGTAATTTTTAATTTTAGGTTACCAAACGTTTCTAGTTAGCAACGCTGGCTCGGCTGACGATAAATAGCTCAACTACTTGAAAGATGTTCGTTTGTCGGAGCGACGTCAATCGTTTATATTACAATTTGTAGCTTTATGTTTTCTGTGTACTACCGTTGACTATTAGGGTGTGATCATGAGTCGAACCATATACTTAAAATTTGCATTTACGCAAGAGGTTTTGCCACGAATCTAGAGACCCCCGTAAGGCAAACTTAGATTTGGCTTACTTCACGGGAATATTAACTTTTACCGTTCAAACAATCATTGATTTATGAATCAAAATTTATTTTTTACCTTACTGAAAAAAAAAAACGTTTGGATTACCAACTTGCGACTTGCAAATCCTAATATTCCTGTACAGCAGTTTTATAATCCAGAGATGCTTTTAATCGTATCAAAAATATTTTTATATTATATTTCGATTGGCATTAAACTTACAACGTGGAACTTGGGGTAGACTTCAACTGAATACTTTTAAGAACATCTTAAAATTAAAGATAAATTTTCAGTTTATACTGACGTTCAGAAAAATTAGCAGATGATTTTTGTTAATATCATTGATTATACAGTTAGATCTATTTAATCAGCAGCGAAATATTTCAACTTTCTTTGATATATAAATCTGGGCCGGTCTCATAATGCCGGTCACGATAAACCGCGACAATTACACCCTTTTTTCACTCCAGCGTGATATTTATAAATATTCCGTTTTTCAAAACAAGAATTTTTTTTCAAATTTGCCACATCAATAATAAAAAAAATTAAGATTTTGTTAATGTAGGCCTGGAAGAAATATTTATCAATTGCTAGCCTATCGTAACTTATCTTTGAAAACGTTTTTTATAAAAAAAATGCATGTGTCTTAGGTCCGAATGGTACAAACAAAAACCACAATGAACCTACAACATTTCTAGTGTTGCCACTTGAAATGAATTGTTTGTGGTGCAAACTGTAACGCAAATTATTACATTTATATTTCTCAGTTTTGAATCACAGAAAAGTAGTTGATCCGCTAAGAAATTTTTAATGTCTTTGTTGTATAGCTTTGGTTTCATTGAGTACCAAGATGAGGAAACCTCCAAGAAACTCATTTCCAAGGTAAATGTAGGAAACTGTCTTCACAGGCAAATTCTTGCCACAAAAAGTTGACCTTTTTTCAATTCCACGTTTTCACAATCTCTCTCTTTAAGTCTTGAATCTTGGTAGATAGTGATGTCAACAATAAAGATGTTGTTTTATTATTATTATTATTATTGTTATTATTATTATTATTATTATTATCATTGTTATTGTTATTGTTATCATTATCATTATTATTATTATTATTATTATTATTATTATTATTATTAACATTGTCATCAAGTTTAATTACACCTGTTTAAAACTCTTTGTATGATGTCAAAAGTCCACTACTACATGTAAAGTATCTTTTAATTTGTGCTCAGCAGTGGACATTGTTGTATTCACTCAACTTGCATCACTCAAGTTGCACTCTAAAGAGATCAGTGAATAAATACTGAAGCTAAGATTGTATTATTGATATATCACAATATCACAATCACAAGTAACTAATACTTGTATGTTTAGTTATTAGACAAAAACAAGAACTATTTGGCTTTTACCTCCCATCCTTAATCAAACAGTATCGTGAACTTAGGGACTTTATAACTTTTTTATAGCTGATTTGCATTGTCAAAGTTCTTTAATTCCCATTATGTTACTTTTCTCAAATGCATCTTTATTTGGAAATGATTTTTAATAATTACAGGGTCTCCTTGAATACAAAGGCAGAAAATTAAGATTAAGACCTGCAATTCGAAAAAAGTGCAGTGGTCAGTTTGGGAAAGACAGTTCATCAGGTATGAGAAAAAGTTAATATTTTGAATTATTTGTTTTTAGTATTTTGGTAGAAATGATTTTGTTCCAGTTTTAAAACCTGTTTGTAATCTTGAATTATATAAGTTTGTAAAAATTTTGACAGTTATGATACTGATGATCAAAATTGTGGTTGTGTGATGATGAATATAATTGTGTTGGTGATGATGACCGTGTTCGGATGATGATGGTTTTGGTACAGAATTTTGTAAAGCCGTTGCACATGCTGTGGTGGTTACAGGCTTAAAACTAATATACATGGCCAAAGGTTGTGTATATTAACTTGGGCAATCTTTGCATTTGATAGATAAATTGATCTATTGGTCGAAGTAATTTGACAGCCATAACACTTAACCTGTGACAGGTGTTTAGGGTTACGGGTTCAACTGAGAACACTGAGTGATCATGATGGTAATAATGCTTGTAATGGTAATAATAGTTGTGGTGATAATAATGATTGTGACAATGTTGGTAATGATGACAATTGATAGTGATGATAACAATGATGGTAATAGTGATGACAGTGATGGTAATAGTGATGACAATGTTGGTAATAGTGATGACAATGATGATACTGATGGTGATTGATGGTGATGATAACAATGATGGTGAAAGTGATGACAATGATGCTAATGATGACAATTATGGTGATGACAATGATAGTGGTGATGACAATGATGGTAGTGATGACTATGATGGTGATGATGGCTATGATGGTGATGATGACAATGATGGTGGTGATGACAATGATGGTGATGGTGATGATGACAATGATGGTTGTGATGACTATGATAGTGATGGTGATGACAATGATGGTGATGATGACAATGATGGTGGTGATGACAATGATGGTG
>JAOTRI020101444.1:0-24732 GCA_028564885.2 Zoanthus sanctaehelenae
TAATCTTCTTTGTAGTTTGCTAAGTTTCCTAACCAGTCCACTCTAACAACTTTGTACAGACGACAGTTCATGACCGTACACATAACATGAAACAAAACATTGTAATCTTCTTTGTAGTTTGCCGAGTTTCCTAACCAGTCCACTCTAATAACTTTGCTTCTATTTATAGGGAGAAACTTGGAATAAAACTAGATTGATTTATTTGATTGTTTGGGCAAAGTTAATTGCTAAATTTAATTATTATTGTACTCTGGAAATCTATTGACTGCACTAAGAATACATAGTTTCGGCAATGCCAAAATAATTTAAACTATTCCATTCAGTTGTGTATTCTAATCACATTTAGACTTTTACTAACCACAAAAAAATGTATGTTGATTAAAAATGTTTTGCCATTGACGAGGCTTTCTTACAGTACGTTGACATCAAAAAATGTCGGGCGAGTTCAATTTTAGACAAAAGTCTTATCGGAATATTAATCTGTTTGGAAATTTTTAGCAACAAATAATCTTTAGCATCCAAAACTTGTTTCGATAGGATATAGACCATTGATATATATTTTAGGGCAGTCACAGATAATTTGTTTATATTTTCATGCTAAAATAAGAAATTAATTTGAACGAAATCAAATTGTCCGAAATATTGTTGTCCAAAATTTTTTGATGTTTTAATGTAGCTGTTTCTTAATTTTGCTTTTTAGCTATTAATATTGTACACACAGAAAATAAATCTACTTTATCACATCATCGATTAGTTGTTCAGTGCCAGAATAGTTATACTTTTAGTTGTGAACTGGATTTAATGGCATGATCCAAGAAATATTTGCAATTCAATTCCAATTCCTTTCAGCAGTTGCTGAAATTCATCATATATATATTTAGTGTAAATTAGTTATCAGGCTAGGTAACAATTTATTATCACTGCTGGGCAACTTTTGATTAGAATTGTGCATGTGGATAAACTCAATTTGCAAAGCTATGTGAGGCAAAAAAAAGGAAACTTTTCCAAAAAATTTGGCAATATTATGCGTAAAAAAGGGACGATTATGCGGAAATGATGCCAGATTATGCAGAAAAATTTCTAAAACTTTACAAAGTTCATACCCTTTTCCATCCTATAAAATACACGTTAGCGTCTTACTGAGATTTTAGTCCTTTAAAACATATTTGACATGCTGCCAGGTATGTCTTCTTTCAACGCAGTTTCGTTGTTGACGAAATCAGACGAGAAAAACGTACTAAACAATTAAAGTCTCAAAAAAGTTCTGGTTCTCACATAAAATCTCTGAATGACCCTGAACTACTTTAAGCAATGTTTATATTGCAAAAAAAAAAAAAATTTTTGAATCGTTGGCTACAAGTTCTTTTTAAATTCCTTTTTTAAAGCAAAAATATGGTCCCCTGATTCTAGATAACTGATTTATGAACAATTAAATCAGGGTCCTCTTTCGGCTATCTTGAACAAATCTATCTATACTCAGACTAATAGACATACAAGGAGTTTGAAACTGCGTTCGGGAGTTCCTTCTCTAGTGTTCGAGTTTCCCGCACAACTATCAATCTTAGTTTCTTATCAGTTTATGCTATTCGCTAAAATACAGATGTGTTTTATCAAATAGAAATCAGTTTCAAAACAAAAGTAGAACCCAGGCTCGTCACCAGACGATGCATGGATTGCCTGAGGGTTTAAAAATTGTTTACCAAACAAAGCCGTGATTTTAATTTGTCGATGTTTTAGGCAGATGGCTTCTTCAAAATGATTAATCTTTTCGGTATTTTCGCTTCTGGTGATGGTAAGCTGTTGCTTTCCCGCCTATTTGTAGAATTTTTTTAGTTTTAAACTTTTATGCGGAAAATGCCCCAAGGGTGCGGAGGGTGCATGAGGAAGTAGGCGAAATATGCGGATCCGCACCACCACATCTTGTCAGATGCACTGTAAGTATAATAAAGATAATTCTGATTGTAAAGTGATGGCATTTAAATATTGTCATTAAGTCTGAAAGCCAAGAATCTAACACCCCACTTTGTTACAATTAGCAGCTTAAATTATAACTCTAATTATATACCACATAACTGTGACAGACTAAAACTATATCATTTAAACAAAAATATAAATATTTGATATGGCTCGCGTCTTGAAGACAAAGCGCCAACCCAGCTGCATGTCAAATACTATGAAACAGATAAAAAAATAAATTGCATTAAGTAGCTAATGTTTTTTCTTTAATTTTAGAAAAAATGTTTGAGTGCTTCCTTACGCCTCTATAGTTATGAAATTTAAATTTATGATGCCAATGATGAACATTGGATACTTTTTGATGGATTTGCAAGACATTTTCAGTCCCCTAATGCAAGCTGTAACACACACTAGTTATCAAACTGTATACCGATAAAAATGCCAATAAATATGTTTTATGATCTGAAACCATTAAAAGACACATATGGTTTTATTCTGCATCAACTTACAAAACAAATATCTCTATCCGCTAGAAAATATATTTTATATATAAATTTATACTTGGATAGCAATTCTAAGGAGATGAGTTTTTCCTTTGTGGATTACTGGTTTAGATTGAGATTTGCGTATTCTAAGCAGCGTTGTAAGAGCGAATGAAGTACTGTACCTCTGTGTTGTCTCATATCAATATACTTTCTTGCCGCCTTGGCGCTATTTAGCGCTCCTTCAACGACGTCTTCTGGTGAACCGACGAACGTGTACACCGCACGATTTGTGGAGCCGCTATCTTCACTATCTAATAGAGTGCATCCCATTGTGCTTTTAATAGCTTGAGCGATTGCATCTAATACCGCTCTGTTTTGGCCCTCGGAGAAATTCGGAACACATTCGACAAGTCTAATATGCGACATGATTTACGTGAGAAATTGAAGGTATCTTTGAAAAGACAACAGTGAGCTGATGAAACTTCTATTAACTCAAACAACCAAAACATTCTTATTATATAGCAAGTTTCAAAGTTCATTTGTTCCAAAATCTGATTGGTTAAAAAAACGTCACGTGAAAGGCAAGAAATGCGATTATTATATAGCAAGTTTCAAAGTTCATTTGTTCCAGAATCTGATTGGTTAAAAATACGTCACGTGAAAGGCAAGAAATCCGACTGTTTACCACAATATCGTGTTTGGCAGGTTTGAACCAGTTTGAGCAGGGGTTAATACATGAACCACCGGGGGTTAATAATTCTGGAAGTCGTGAATGTTACGTCATATCACATTTTTTACTGTTAGCTATGTTGAGTATTAACTACAAAGTAAAAGTTTGTCTCTCTGAGTTCTGTCTACGTTTTTGTTGCAAATTTTCACTTTTTGTTTCCCTTGAAACTTGCTATACAACATATTTTTGATGTTTATCAAAATAGATAAATTATACCACACCCCCCGGAGATTTTTCCTGGGAGTTTCTAGAAAGTTTCTTTGAGCGACCACAGCTTTTATAATTAGCACTAAACAAGCAGGGGACTGGGTACAAATATTTAAAATTGATTGAATTGAATAATTAGTCCCATCTCCAGAAGAGCAGCTAAATAATAGTAAGTTTACCAGATTTGAGAGTCATGGGTTTAAAGGCAAAGGCATGGTACACTTTTAAAAATCTCTAAAATAAAAGAGCTTTGTATGTATGGAGGGACAAGCGTCCAGCTATGCATACAAAGCTCTCTTAAATTTAGCGATTTTTATTAAATTAAATCTCAAAGGCCCAAGTTTAATAAAATGTTTCGGCTGTTCGGCCTTCTCCAGTTAAAATTCTAAAAATCTATTTACCAACATTAAAAATCTAAAATCAAGTGATTTTAGATTTTTAATATTTGTAAATAGATTTTTAGATTTTTAAATCTAAAATAAAATAAAAATAGATTTTATCCATCCAAACATATGAGTTGTGTTCCTTTCGTTGGTGTTTCTGGTCATTTGCAGGTGCCTGAGCTCATCATTAAGGGCGAAGAAGACTTAAACCTTGCCAATTTCGAAGAACTGTTTATTGGCACTGTGAACTGAAAAAAACACAAGTTTATTCCCGGTCAAATAAATTGGTCAGCAGTTTGCCATTCATAGAAAAGGGGCCGATATGTACCTGATCTCGCAAGCTGCAACTGCATCTCTGCGATTTCTGCCAAACGGTAGATCTACGGGAATAGCTTTTTGGCAGAATGCACGCCTGGTCCGAGAAATCTCTGATGTTGGGGAGTTAGGGTTTCTCCCGCGCAAAAATTTCCCAAATTTCCCAGAATGCATTACGCAAACCGCAAGGTCGGTTGGAAGGAGTTTGTAAACTGAATTGTTGTTGAACAATAGTTTCGTTGAGTGAAAAAAACAACATAAAGGGCACGGGAGCAGAACAAAATTATTTTTCACTGATATTCGAGCTATCTGCAAGAGATTATAATCATTTTAATAGAAATTTCAGGCAGTTATGTTTGAAGGTAAGTCACGAAATTTAATGTCTTTAAATTGGGCGCTTTTTCAATGCCGCTAGATTTCGTAGTTTCTTCACTTTTTTATTTAATAAAGTGCCAAATTGGCTTGTTTATTTTACCTAGTTCTTTCAATGTCTGAGACTGACTCTTTTGCCTAATGTTTTTTTTAAAAAAGGAGTCCAAACATTGACGTGTTAATTAAGAAGTTTGCTTTGTCGCCGGCACGAGAGACAAAAACAGAAAAAACAATTGACATTTTTAAGCATCGAGCAATTCCGTTAAAATTTTCGATTTCTAGATATTCCGACACTTTTCCTATGAAGAAACAAGCTATTTTTATTTAACCAATAGAAACTTGAGCGCGTTAAACTTAATTAATTAGTGACGAAATTAACACTGTTGCTTAACGCTTGCGATCATATTTCCACGATAAAACAATAAAACAACAAAACGTTAACCTGTTTCGGTTGCATCTAATCTCTTATTTCACGTATGGTAGAGGAGCTATGTAAATCACTCTCGGAAGCCAGAACTCTAAATTAATCAGAATTCTGAATTTGGTACTTAGACCTTAGATATGAGCAAAAAAAAATCGATTCAACCAAGGTAGGGAAGGTGTTTGTCTCCTAACAATATGTAGGTATTTTCGATCGCAAAAATCTTGGAAACTCACCAAGTTTTTAAAACAACTCTGCACTACCACTTATAACCCCCCTGCCTTCCCATCCTTTGTCGTGTTGCCAAGTTAACAACAAAATAACGCAATTTTGAACCTGTTTTATAATGTGTAGAGTTAAAATTGCATAAAAAAACGTGCTAAATGATTTAAATTTGGGACAAGATCGTTCAAAATGTTGAAAGATTGAATGTTTTCTGCGTTTTAACATATATGATAGAAAGTTATGTTATATATAAGTATAAACAAAGATGAAGAAATAAAAACTACAGATTCATCTCGACAAGCCTGTTTCGTGAGACGTGATGGCTCACTCGTCGGGAGACTTTAATGGAAAAAATATTCACTAACATCACATATAAATGCATACAAGTAACAATAGATAAAAGGTGAACAACAATTAAGCGTGCCTAATTACAATAAGAGAATAAAAAAACAATAAAAACAGGAAATTGAGACTAAGTGTTAATGTTAATTGTTACGCAGCAGTGCTTTCTTTGTATGGCGGCAGCAGGTTACAAGTTCGTTACGCTTGTTTAATGATGACAGATCGGGGCGGAAAATAATAATAAACTTCTCTTTGAGACCAAGATTGCATCTTTTGCTGGAATTGCTGCAGGGTCTTGAGTTTGATAAAATGTGCCATGATAGGGAGTAGTCAATGTTGCTGTCTTTCGCAAGTAAATCTGGGTAATTGGAGGCTTTTGAATATTGATCGTTCCTAGTGTGCTCTCAATGATGGAACAGACGGCGAACAGATGAACGAAGGACTGCAGTTCCAGGCTGCCCACTTCCTCTGGATAGCTTGAGATAATTGTCGATATATGCCAGCTTAACCCTCTTTTACCGTACCAATCTGACTACTTCTCGCAATAATTGAGCTGTAAGAACTTCATCGCCCAGTCCATCACGATTAGAGCGCAATTTGGATTGTTAGTTATTATCTCTAGCTGATCTTGCTTCTTGATTAATAGACCGCAGAATATGTGCCTTCCATTGCAAGATGTCTGCCCGTGCATGCATTTAATCATATATTAGATCTTCTCTTTGCTAGTTGCTGTAAGAACTCCAAGATGGGCTGCTAATTTTGTTTTTTACTTCATCGAGAACATTTTGCAGATTCTGACAGTGGTCGCATGTTTCAGAGTGCTGGTGTGAGCAACTTTCCTGAAAATCAAAGTCTTGCTCATCGCTAAGGGCACATTTTTGGCAGTGGCAGTGCATGCAGACGTTTCAGGCTTCCAGTGGATGCTATAATCAGTCTTTAAGTAACGTTTTGCGTCCTTTCGTCTTTCCTTGACCTCAGTGCACCATTTTTTTGGCAATTCTTCTTTCTCTAGATCATCAACTACTTTTTTAACCGTCTGAAAAGCAGCAGGACTATAAGCAGCTGTATTGTCAAGTCTTTTTAATGATTTTCTCTGAGAGTCTCCTTTGACTTCTAAAATCTTAAGCATCGTGGAACGACTGAGTTGTTCACTCTTCTCCTCCTGACAGAACTGATTATACTGGCTCTATTTATAATCATAGTGGACCGTGTCACTGTTCGCACAACATTTGATATCTCAATTGTTTCGCCGCTATCTAATTTTAACAATTTAGTTCCGAATGAAACATTTTCATAAAAATAAGGATGATTGATGAATTGAATAAAGTGGTCAAATTTGCTCATGTCAATATTAATGCGCACACGATGATAAATCATCTGCTTAGGAACACTACCAGTTCTCATATTCTATGCGTAGTATGTGCTCTGTGAATTTGAAGCGTAGATAACTTTCAATACGGTAGGTGCAACTCCTTCAGTGTGCTGATTGAGTACTTGTAGACTTAGAGAGTGAGAATCTGTGTTTTTGTGTTTACGAGCGTTTTCACCAAATCATTAAGAGTAGGATTAGTCTTAATGAAATCACCCAACCTCATAGCTTCAAACATTTGTTTTCCGTCATTGGGGGCTATTCCATCACAAATGACCCTGCAGTCTTCAGTTGCCTTCTGAATATAAAACTTCTGTTTGTGTACAGTACTTCTTTCCCAGGAGTCTAGCTGTGATGTTAGAGGTTTTCGTTCAAAGGCAACTTTGCCGGCAAACTTGTCCATTGCTTTGTTGTATGAACTCAGACTCTCTACGCTATCACTTGTCAGACACGTTGTAACCTGAGTTATTCCTTGACTCTAACATGGGCTGGAGGTAGGGGGCTACTTGGAGGCAATTAGATGTTTGAATTGTGTTGTTTTCATCTAAACTGCATGTGCAGTTGTAGCAGACTTTGCATTGTCTTTAGCTGATCTAAAACATGAAACCGACATCGGATAGAATTGGACGACATATCCTGGGTATTTGTTACCCTTTTAAACTCGTCTTTCAAAAGTTTTCGCCGCTCATTGACATAAAGTTTGAAAGAAATGGTGACTTTTCTCGCAAATTGCCGACACAAAATCTGTTTCTGACATTTACTAGCTGTACCTAGTAAACGATGACAGGGGGGATTTTGAAAATGCAGAATTCAACTCTCCTTGTTGCTTACTTGTTTTGCAATTGGAGATCAAGAAGTTGTAGGTTTTTGGCCTTGAGAAATGCTTAAACTCGACGTTCTAGAGAGCCACTTTGTGCGGTAGTTAGTATTCAGGGTGAAATTGTACTGAAGTGGCACGGGGTAAATTGAAGATATATATGTTCTTAATAACTCCTCTGAGTTTTGTCCTAGAATTCGACCTTTTCTTCCTCAATATGAATTCAAACTGAACTCTTCCGGATCCATTTCTTGGATATACTGTTTTCGTCTTGCTACTGTGTATAACAGTACACGCCAATCAACTTTTAGCCTCCATTCATCAAAGTCAAATGTTAAATGTTAAATGATCAGCTGGAGTTGTGATGTATCAACAGCACGAAATTTAACTTATCTTTATTCAAATTATCATTTTTTTTATTAAAGTAGCAGCAAACTTCAACTCGCTGAAATACTTTGCGTTAGGACTCGCTGTGACACTAGTTTTTAAAACATTTATAATTTTGACCTCACACCGCTTTATTTAGGTCTAAGGTTTTTCTAGCTGGCCTACTAATTGGGAACACCATCTTTATTACTCTAAAGTGGACGGAGACCTTTCACATTACGTCACACAAACACAAACACAGATATAATCCCCGAGGGCCAATGGTTTAACGTCCTTATCCGAGAAGACGTGAAAGTCTAATCATTTGCAGATGTTAGAGCAAAGGCAGCACTTTCTCCTCAATTATTTTAAGACACTGAAAGGTGGTCCGGTGGGGCATCGAACACCGAGCCTCCCGGACGATAGAAAGGATCTTACCAACTAGGCTAACCAGACGGCGGTTAAACTATGCTGATACGTTCCTATAAGAACGAATTAAGACTTCACCTACGAGCACCATTGACCGAGACATCTCGGAGCCAAGCTTTCTCATGTGAACCAGGAACAGTTACATCTCTCCACCGCCGAGATATCTCTATCCCCCAAAATATCTCCCTTCATGTGAACAGGCCCTAAGTTACCACTAGTTAGTACACAAGTAAGTTAGTACGTTAGTGCCGAGTCCTGTTTTGCATTAGAAACACACAGCGACGAGGACAATGAACTATGATGATCATGAATGAAGATAAGTGATGACTAACGACGATGATGGATGATAACTGATGATGACTTATGATAAATTTTGATAAATATGGCGATTGAGAATGATCGTGATAATATATGATGATGACGACCATGAGTACGCCAATATCCATATGATGTTAGCTTTTGAAACTCAATATTGCTTTAATATAGAAAACAAAGTTTTGCAAGTGTCATTATTTGAAAGAAACTTCATTAGTTTACATCTTTATGCAGCGAATATCACATTTGAGCTTGTGAAAGAGACAAAATTATAAAACATTTAGTCTATTTATGTTGGTTCTTAAAATCTTCAAAATAGCTTGGTAGCAAGGCCGCTATTGAGCTTTCAAAGTTGGTAAATTTTCCATTACATTATAGGAACAATATGTAATATGCAGTTTGTTTCAAATATGTGACAGTGGCTATGCATTTGAAGCGTTAGGGGCTCATTTTTTGTATTATGAGTCACTAAGTGTTCAATTGCTGCGTGACTTGTGCCAACGTGGTGTGACTTGTGCCAACTGCGGAATGATTCGTGGTAACAGGACCGAGATTTACGCTAACAGCAGTATGACTTGTGCCCGCAGAGGTATGATTCCTGATAGAAGCGGAACGATTCGTGCTAACAGCAGCGAAACTTGTGCTAGTAGTGTTGTGACTTGTACCAAAAGCAGCGTGACTCGCGCAAACAGCAGTGTGATTCTTGCTAACAGCGGATTACCTCACCGGTTTCAACAGCGACGTGATTGTTGTTAACAGAAGAGTGACCTGTACCAACAGTGGCGTGATTTGTGCTAACAGCGGAGTGACCTGTGTTAACAGTGGCATGAATTGTGCAAACAGCGGCCTCACTCTTGCTAAAATTCTAAGACTCCCACAAGCCAAAGCACACATCTGATTTTTATAGTGAGTTTGAATATACTTTGGCTCCAGTTAGTTTAAAAATAACTTTTAATATGACATGTAGGTACAAAATACAATGGAGTGACTGTACATATACTTTGGAGCTGTAACTCGTGAATCTCTCTCATCTTGCTATGAACTTGTGATCATTTCACCACCTTGACTCTAAATATGATATACATTGTGATTTTCAATCAGCACGGAATATGAACGAGTTCTGGAGCCGCATAATTCTGAACGCGTAAGCGTAACAGAGTAACTTTGAATGAATTTGGACATCTTGAACCATTACGCCAACGAGCTTCCAAAAATGCTTTGGATTTTACGATATGACAATTTGATACCTACATCAAAGAGTTACCATGAAAACGCGATTTGATCACTCACAGAAACGTCGTCACTAACTAAACGAACGTTTCTCTAAATAAAGCTAAAAACGGTGATCCGTCCCCTAAGAGGTAGTGAGAATGTTACATGTTTGAATAACCATCGATATCTGCTGGGATTCGTTCTGTTATGATTCGTGGCCGTGGTGACGTTGCGAGTTTACAGAATTAAAATAAAATGTAACTAATTGATACAAAAATATTGAAGATTATAATATAATATAATATAATATAATATAATATAATATAATATAATATTATATAATACACCATTTTACATCGTTTCAATGGTTAACAAAATTTACACATTTACAATTTCTTAATAAATGTATTAAAAAAATAGGCAAGAAATAAAATAATATTAATAATAATAATAATAATAATAATAATAATAATAATAATATATATTAAAGAACATTAAAAAAAATCTTTATAAGTTAAAAAGGTAGGTATTAAGTTTTTTCTTAAAGGAATTTGTGGAGACAGCAGATTTTAGATCCGTAGGAAGTTCATTAAAAAGTTTAGCTCCTGCTACTTGAAAAGACATGTCGCCATAAGTTTTTGTGTTTGATCTTGGGACAGTGAGTAGGTATTTGGCACTTGATCGGAGATTTCTGGAAGGCTTGTAATTAGTTAAGAGTTCAGAGATATAGGAAGGTGCCTGACCATTTAATGCTTTATAGGTTATGAGTAGTAATTTGAAGATAATTCTTTTTTGGATTGGGAGCCAGTGTAAGTGGCGAAGTATAGGTGTTATCGGCTCTGATTTTTTGGTCTTACTCACGATCCTGGCTGCAGTATTTTGAATTCGTTGAAGTTTATCGAGCTGTGTTTGCGGGAGACCATAAAGGATTGCGTTGCAGTAATCAAGTTTTGATGTTATAAATGCGTGAATGATCCTTTCACAGTCCGACTGAGACAAGTACCTTCTTATTCTGCCAATGTTCTTAATTGCAAAGGAGGCAGACTTGCAGATGTTATTTATATGTTTGCCTAGATCTAGATGACTGTCGAGCGTTGTACCAAGGTCCCTTACAGTAGGAGTAGGAATGATAGTGGTGTCACCAATTCGTATCTTATCAATCTTCTCTGTGTTTGAAAAACGTGACGAAATGTGGATAACTTCAGTTTTGTCAGCATTGCAGCTGAGACCATTAATTGCGCACCAGGTGATAATATCATTTATACAGGACTCAATTGGAGACAGATCTTGTTCGCATTTTTTAGGATTTATGGACATATATAGTTGTGTATCATCGGCATATATCATGTACCTCAGTCCATGAGCAGCAATTACTTCCTCTAAAGGTGCAAAGAAAAGGGAGAATAGCAACGGACCAAGGACTGACCCTTGTGGGACCCCATAAGAAACAGGCAAATCAGATAATTGAGTGTCTTTAATGATTACTGATTGAGTCCGTTTAGTGAGGTACGATTCAAACCATAAGAGAACTGTCCCAGTAAACCCATAGCAATCCCGAAGTCTTGTTAATAATACTGGGTGATCAATTGTGTCGAAAGCAGATGACAAATCTAAGAGAACAAGTACGATTTCATATCTTAAGGATGTCGTTGAAAACGCGCACTAGAGCTGTCTCGGTACTATGATGGAGTCTATACGCTGACTGAAATTTGAATAAAAGATTGTTTTCTACAAGGTAGTTCATTGTTTAGCTCGTGGCCAGACGCTCGATGATTTTGGACAAAAACGCGATGTTGGTAATAGGCCTGTAGCTAGAGTACTGTTCATAGTCACGTTTCAACTTTTTCAATGGATGGACAACTCCTTTAGTACGGTAGGGAATACGCCAGTTTGAAAAGACGCGTTTATAATATCAGTCAGTGGACCCACATCTTGAGCCTGTTTTAGAACAGTACTAGGGACTGGATCCAAGACACAAGACTTTGGTTTGGCATTTATATCACCTCCTGTACGTAGCTTTCTGAGACTTGAGCAAAGCAGCTAAAAATGCTAGGACACTTAGCAGGCTCTAATGACACTGACATAGATGACGATGCATAACTTATTTCCATAAGATTATCTCTGTTTCACAATTTTGGTTGTAAAATAATTATTAAAATTCTCAGTAAGACATAGAAGTGAAGTGTGCGATGGTACGGGACGTTCAGGTTTTACCGTAAACAGTCCTGATATCATCTGAAATAACTGGTTCTGGTCAGCGGCGGAGATCTTTGTGCTATAATAATTTGACTAGCGTCGTTGTATTTCTTACAGCTGTCCCGATAAATTTGACTATGGCTTTCTAATCGAGTTGAAATGTATTGGCGTTCAGCTTGCCGTTTGTTTCTTTTCATAATTCGAAGCTCATTATTGTACCAGGGGGTGTTAGCACGTAGGGTTATGGTTTGGGTACGCTCTGGTGCGTGCTTGTCAATCAGGTTGCACATAACAGAATTATATTCCATAGTTAAGGCATTCGCATCGCAGGTCTTAGTTACTGAGTGTAGAGATGAGTCCAGTATATCGCTCCTAAAAACTTCCATGTCTATGCAACGAAGGTTACGGCATTTCACAATGAGTTTAGAAGGCTTAGGCTTTTCCATTGCAAGAGGACACACAATGGCAAAGTGGTCAGATGGTAAGTTCGAAACAATATCAGTATTGCCTGCCAGTATTGTGTCATCCTCGCGATGAATGAGCAGGTCTAATGTGTGGCCTCATTTGTGTCGAACCAGTTACCCTTTGAATTAGCCCAGCAGAGTCTAGGAGGTCAGCAAACTTAGCAGCATCAGAATTAGTCGGATCATCCATATGAACATTAAAATCTCCTATGAAGATCAAGTGATCAGGTACAGTAATAACAACAGTAACAACTTAAACATAATGACCTGACTAGCGACACATTGGTTGCAATCATATCTGAAATCTTAATGAAATTCGAAAGCTAGTCGTCTGTTCTCTTTGGGCGCAAAATTCGCGAATCAGAGCTTCTACATCAATGGGTATGTCTCTTTACGCATGCATCAGGGCAAGTGTAGAGAGTCGTTTTGTTTTCATTGTTGAACGTAAGTACGTTTTCACTCTGAGCATCGTGCTAAAAGAGTGTTTGTGGTAGCTGTCGACACTGGCATTGTCAGGGGTAAGGTAATAATTGTGAGCACGTTGGGATAAAGGTCTGGATTAGCATGCTGGAGTGTGTGTGAGTGCCACTGGTTTTTCCTTAGTTGAATGAGACCACTTTGTTTGCCACCTCAAAATTTTATTGTTTAAGTCTTTCTTCTCTGAAAGATCCGTTTTGTAGGTTTCTTAAAGCTTACCTTGTACTCTGCTGTTGAAAGCGTTCAGCTTTGCCGGAACAAGATATTGTCCTAAGAAACGATCCTCTTGTGACAGAAACCTGTCAGTTAGTTATTGTACGTGGTGATTGACCAAAGGAAACTGATACACGGCTCTTTGCCAGTACATCTTTGGCGTTTCTGCTGAGATAGTCACTCTGTGTTGCTGACGTCCTGCTGTTCGAGGTATCCTTGGTTCAATGTCAACGTCAGCTTCTAGCTGTTTTCCTTGCTGATACAGCTCTTTCCAAACTGATGGATCATCTCTCTCTACTTTCATGACATTTATCACCACGCTTGCTTCTTTCGCTGCTTCATTAAAATCCACATTCTTTCCTTGAAGCATCTTTGATAAGGAGACTTTGTTAGAAAGTACATGCTCATAAGCACAAAGGGCGATGATGAAATCAAATTGTTTATGGAACACAAGTAGCCCCTTGCTTTCCCATCTCCATCGCCTGATAGAGTCTGCAGCGACTGTACTACCACGGGGTAAGCTGTCCGAAAGGTGTATAAAGAATCACCCTTGATTGCCCGTCGTGTTATGCACAAGGCTCTTAGCTTTGCACGTCTCTCCATTTCTTCTCTTACTAAAACATCTTAACATAAAGATTCTTGAAAGGCTAGCAGTCGCTTGGCTGAATAGTCGAATGCAAATGCAATTGTTTGCAAGGTGCTCAACATATTGCGTGCTAAAGGTTTCTTGCATGCTTGAGCAATTGCAAGGTTAAACGAGTGGTTTGCAATGGACGTACACTGCTTCTGTTACATGCTGTTTTATGATTGCTTGCAACCCCTGTGTACTCCGGCCATATTTGCCGCACTGTCGTAGCCTTGCGCACGCATCTTACGGGTTTCAATTCCAAACTCTACTTGATTTGTCATGAATTTCTCAGCCAATGCCACTCCTTTTGTGCTTTCTGCCTCTACAAATCCTAGAAACTCCTCTCTCACCTCCATAGTGTTATCCTCATCTTTCCTTTGTACAAAGTGGACACAGATTGAGATTTGTTCCATTATGGAATGCCATAGCTGTCTTAAGTCGTCATTTATCATTATAATAGGTGCTTTTATCATTATGTGCAGTGCTTTGGGCATTAAATTTGGTACTTTCAACATGTTCTTCAATGCTGTTATCATTATATACAGTACTTTTGTCAATATATTCAGTGCTTATATTATTATATTCGGTGCTTTTATCGTCATGTTCGATGCTTTTATCATTATGTTCGGTGCTTTTTTCATTATGTTCGGTACTTTTATTATTATATTCTGTGCTTTTATCATTATATTCGGTGCTTTTATTTTTTTTGTGCTTTTTTCATTATATTCGGTGCAATTATCATTATGTTCGGTGCTTTTGTCATTATGTTCGGTGCTTTTATCATTATGCTCAGTGCTTTTATCATTATGTTCGGTGCTTTTGTCATTATGTTCGGTGCTTTCATCATTATATTCGCTTCTTTCATCATTATATTCAGTGAGCCAGTAAATTTAATCAGCGAACTTACAGCAACGAACTCGCGCAAGTTTATTTCTTTCGAGAGAGAAGACTAGACACAAATTGCAAATCAAAATGGCGGCTTTTATGACAGAGACTTGCGGCTAGCGAGAGAAATCACTCCGGATTCTGTTGTAGCATTTTCTTAAAAAGAAATAAATTTGATCTAGTCTGATTGAATTTATACTTAAATAATTTCGAAGGCCCCTTCTTGAAAAACATGTGGTCTTGAAGAGTGCAAGAAAGTTAAATCAACACAAAATTCTACAGCCGAACTATTGTAATTTACATTTTCCGTGTGTCTATATAATTATGTTATGAATGTCTGTAAACTGCGTTTTAACTAATATAAATATACTACAAACGAAAGACTAGATTTAAAACTAAAACTAAGGCAAAAAACAGTAAGCCAAAACATAACATAAAATTCTTCTTATTGGATAAAACTATAATTATCTTTTAACTTTAATACCGGAGTGATTCCTCCCGCTAGCCGCAAGTATGACAGAGATTCTCGAGAAACTAAATTTGAAACATTTAAGCGATAATTTTGAACGGGAAAGAATATTACTCCAGATATAGTTAGCAAACTTTCATAAGTGGAGTTAAGGGAGCTTGGTTTGCAAAACAGTGAAATGATGAGTTTAAGGATAAAGTGCAGTCCATTTAATTTGATTCGCAAAAACCAGGCTACGTCCACTGTGAAGCTGGTCCTCCTGCATTTGAAATTTCTTAGTCAGTACTTGAGCATTTCTTGGAAAAAGGGTTTCCTATAGTCGAAATTGCAAGATTAAGGATGCGGTGCTATGGGTTGAGCAAAATGGAACTCTCGAATATCAGTAATAAAGGCGTTGATCGCCATGTTGACGGTATTACTCGAGAATTTCTCAACTGTGGCAAAGTACTCTTAAAATAGCTTTTATCTGGAAGAGGTATCAAAGTTGCGACAGCAACTTTAAGGGACAGTGTGAACAGAGTAGACAGGAACGGTGTCCAGTCGCGAAAGAAGGGGAGATTGCAAAGACGAGTTTACGTTGTACGAGCCCCGAACAGCCTTTGGCACGTTCATTATTGTTGGCGGTATTGATGGATTTATCAGGCTGCCAGTTATGTTAAAATGCACAAACAACAACAAGTCAGAAACTGTGCTCTCATGTTTTCTCAGTGCCGTCTACGATTATGGAGTACCAAGCCGAGTGCAAACAGACATGGGCCAAGAAAATGTGGGAATTGCTGATTTTATGATAGAAAAGAAAGGCCCTAACCATGGCAGTATAATTACTGGCAAGAGTACCCATAATCAACGCATTGAACGATTATGGAGAGATGTGTATGAAGGAGTTCTTGATTTTTATTACAAAATGTTTTATTTTATGGAAGATAGCAACATTCTTGATCCTTTAAATGAGGTACATCTAGCAGTGCTACACTACATTTACTGTACTTGTCAAAAATTAATGTCAAACTTGATTGTGGAGGCATGCATGGGCACATCACCATGTAAGGACAATAAACTCAACTCCCATTCGATTATTGGCTAGCTGGACAGGTGATCGATCCAGACACTGACAATCTGACATATAATGATTATGCCAGCTATAGTGTTGAAGGTGTAAATATTGGCCAAGAAGACGAGTGTCGGCCAGGTTTTCGTCCTCTACAAATAACTTTTGTCAAGCTGAACTTATTCGCAAGAGTATACTTCAGTCAAGTATGGCATTGGTGATTTTACGACAGCACTAGAAATCATTCAGAAATATGTTTAATGTCTGTTCCTGTACTTTTATTGAGCTTAATTTATTGTCATTCTTACCATTTTCTCATGAAGTTTGAGCAATTTCTCAGTCAGTTGTCTCCAAAATTACAAATCAGTTTTGGTACACAAATGGTCATATATACTTGCATCTTTGCTCATGCTTTTACAAATCTTTCTTTTTTCGACAAACGAAGCTTAATTTTAATCTTTAAAATATCAATATACAATAACAAAGTACTGATGATAATACCTGCACATGACATTATTTCAGAAAATTAGCAAACTAAGGATCCTTTTGATATAATTAAAAAATGTTTGAACAGGTTGTAAAAAAATTTAAAAGCTCATCGAAGTAATGGAATTAAAAAACGATGAAAGGATACGAACCATGATTAAGACCCCTTCCCTACTTCTTAGACACCTAGCAATATCTTAACCTAAACTATTAGGACCCCCAGCCTGTATATTCGGCACATGAGAGCAAATTTAAGGTTAAACTTTACCAAACATTTTAAAATTGGATTGACGCAGCAATAGAACCCCGACTCAGCATTATGAATCCTGAATAAAAATGAGAGTTCTGACATTTCATTTTAACTGAAAATTATACTTTATCAGCAGATGAGACAGCTCACAAGAAGCCCTTTGATTGTAAATTTAAATACCCTTTGGATGATAAACAAAAGGGCAAGATTTGAGACCAGATAAATTATTTTTCCTTCTATTTGGGGTAAAGTTGTTTTAAAACATTTTTTTTCTATTTAGACCTAACAAGGAGTCATAAAATTAATGATGGGGCTGATAAATAAAAGGGTTAATTGAATCTTTCATTTTCTACAAGACCAGCCTCACTTTTTTCACTCCTACAATCAGTTTGGATCATAGAAATGGTGTTAGTCAGTATGAAAAGTATTTGTATCAAAAAAATTTCATTCTTAGGATTGGGTTTTCTTTGAGCCACAAATAGATTAAGGCAAACAGTTCAGCATGCTAATGAAAGGGCAAAGGCCAATTTTGTGTTGCTTCTCCTTCCCACATGCTAAGTACTGCACTGTCTCAATTTTTTGCTCAATTTGTTTAAGAATCCAGGCGTTATTAAGAAAAAAAATCATTTCAAAATAAACTCTCAGATCAATTAATCTTGCCATTACATAAAGAATAGTGTAATAAAGGCTATAAACCATGTTTTATTTCTCTCTTTAGTCCCTGCGGTGAATGTTTAAATTAACAGTGGCAAAACTACACAAGCCACAGGGAAAGTCATCACTAAAAGTGCAAACAGAAACAATATTTTTCAAGACCTTTTGGTGTATGCAATGAATGGTAACTAAAGTTCAAACTTACAAAAAACAATCCCTAACATTGTGAGTGGCTGTATTAAAGTCAATAACTGTTAGTAGCACTTTCTCATACTGTCAATGATAAATAATATGTACTGTGAGTACATATATCCAGTACAAGCTCTATACAACTAAACAAGTCAAACAACACCAAAGAAAGCATTTTAAAATGCCAGGTCATACAGCCCAAACAGTAAATCAGTTGGCATTAGAAGGGCGTGGTAGATTCAAGCAGTTGGAAGAAATGAATTAGTTGCTTCGACTAACTTTGGTTGAAGGCAGAAATTTAAAACAGGTTCTTCTTTTGCACCTGTTACAAAACTCAAATGTCCTGAATATAAAACAGATGTGTAAATAAGAAGCTATCTTTTTTTATTTACTTATTTATTTTTTTCCTTACATATATAAAAATTAGCGTTAATTTTGAATTTTTTTTTATTTAAATGTAAATAATAATTTGTAAATTAAAATTTAAAAAAAATGTGCTTCTGGGTAACACTGGCTCTTCTTCTACCTAGAACAAGACACAATTTATGATATCACTTATGTGTTTTTATAGGTCAGTTGCACTGATTAATATATTTATTTTAAATAATATTGTTCATCAGCACTTGATATTTTATACAGTGACCCAATTGTGCTAGTAAAGTTCTTCCGGCCCCCTCAGACCTATTATTCCTTTTAACTAACATGTTGCCATTCAGACCTAAAATATTTTTAAAACGTTTTCGGAGTTGCTTTCCTTCCGCAGTAAAACTGAATAACTAATGAATAAGAGTTAATCAGGTTTTGTCTGGCATAGGCTAATTAGGCTGATTAGGTGATGTTCTTTCTGGTTTTCTTTTCAAGGCTTTGCGATTGGGTTGAGTGTAATGGTAAGTTTGTTCGCGCTGTTACTTCTGCTACGCCACGCATCTCAACTTTATTGCTCACCGCTGTTGACTCAACGTTTGAATTATTCCCCACAGGCGACACCAGGGGCTGTTGGAGTGAAAAATTCGTCAATATTGCGATTACTACGATTGTCCTTGGACGCCATGTTGTTTTCTCGCATGGGTCAAGTTGTGTGAGAAAGACTGGGTCTCGGTTCGGTTTTGGGTCTCAAGAGCGAGTTGTGATCCAGTAATGGTCTTGTAAATACGCCTTTCAACAAGTCTACACTAAGTCGTGAAGCGTTTTAATACAACGTTTTAATACAACTTAAAAAAATTATTATACCATCCGAACGACTTGTTAGCTCGTGCTTATTTGCTTAAAGGCAGTTACGTGCCTGTAATTATATATGCTTAAGATAATCATTAAACGAAAACAAGACAATCTGTTACAACAAGATTTCATAAAATGTTAGTGTTCAAGCGCACTTATCACGTTACCACTGAAAGGCAGTGATATTGTCGTCCTACAAGTCTGGGGCCTCGTGCCCATATGAAGCACAGTGTCCCTAAGTTATAGAATTAGTGAAATAGCCGTAGTTCTGGACGAGGTTGTTACTTACAGTTACAAGTTCAATGAAAAAATCGTTGGATTACCTGAAATTCGACCCGGACAATGAGAGCTGGCAGTGGAAATAACGAAAAATATAATGTGTTTCAGCTTTTTTTATACAATGGGTGCTACGAGTGTTGATGTGAAAGCTCACATGTGCCTGCAAGAAATTAGAGTGTGGAAGCCTTCAAGCCTATTATTTGTAAAATTGCCCAACGTCTTGCTCGAGATGAAGAAATGGATGTACGTTGGAAAATTACTAAAGTGTCTCCATCTTTGGTTGGCCTAAACACGAATGCGGTTTTGTCAATAGCCCTAATTTTAAATAACCTATCATCGAAATTCAATGAGGCTCAGAAGTTTTGAATGTGTTTTGAACATCCCTACTGCTGGTGTTTCCTCAAGGAAACCAGGAACAGTAAAGTCCTCTAGTTAGGAAATATGGAACATCTGCAAAGCCTAATTCGAGACACGTAAGAGACGGAGACTACCTAGAAAATTATATAATTAGAAAATTAAGTAGGGTAGTGAATAGTGATGCAATTTCGAATAAATAAGTAGAAAATGAAAATTGTTATGTTCAGTTTTAACCTGCAAAACCACCATTTTCTGAAGTGTTATAACATTCACATAAACTCGACCTGAATGGAAGAACTAAAATGAAAATAGTCTTCAGATGAAAATTAATATCTTTTCAAAAATGTCTAAGATTATATAAAATAAGCACATGCATATCAATGTTAAGAAATTTCATACCAAGTCCATGGGATAATGTAATTTTCGATCTTCCTGTGACTGCAGGCTCAATATGATGTCTAATGCATTAGTTTCCATTACAGATATCTACTGCAACAGTTTATTTTCCGTCTGAGAGATGCGTAAAAATTGTTACAATAAACTTTATTAAAAGGCATTAAATCGTAACTTTGAGAAACGCGTATTTTTCTGACAATTAATGAAATCAATATATTTGACACTTCTCTATAAATGTTTTACATCTTTCTGTAAACCAAATATTTCGATAACGTTGAATTAACAATTTAACAAAAGATATATATCAGATATTAAAAAATGATAAGTTTCTTTTGTGAGAAAATAATCAGAAAATAAATAAGATCCCTACAAATATCATTTTATTTTCTTAAGGTTCTCTTGCGTTTGCATCTGGAAGGCAAAATTTTTTTTTGTTAGCTTCCATCCCATCCAATCTGTTTATCGAATGACGACACTCGTCTGTCTTAGCAAGCTGTTGGCAAAGCAACCTCGTACCCAGGGTCATTTCACTGACTTAGACGTGAAAAAGACCCTGGTTGCGGCTGATCACGTGCCAAGCTGTGAGCAGTAATCCGCAGCGAGGGTGAGTAAAGAACCTATTTTGTGACTCTGACAAAAAATACTCTTTAAGGAAGGGTGTATCAACATCCTGTACCATGCAAGATGTCTCGTAATTAAATTCAAGTCTTCAGTTTCTTTTGCACTTGCAAAGCGCCTTATTAACTAGCGGACAGTTTCAAAACATTGAAAAGGATATTGGGAGGACCTCAGTAGATTTTGTTTACTTTGTTAGCAAACAACGAAAACTCGGCAATCATCGAATTGAACATCAATGAACATCAATGAACTTGAAGCCTTCCCAGGAACGAATTGCTACCAGCAACTCAAATTATTTTTTTCTTGTTTACAACTTATTGGAAAGAGATTATTATTTATATTTGAGTTTTTATAATTCTTGTATGTTTTAGGTTGGGATGGATCGCATGAGCGCTTTTTCCGTATAAGTGGTTGTTTTCATAGAAGAAAGAAGGTAAAATTATTCTGCCGTTATACTTTTATTTTGTTTCTTTTCAAGCTGACAGTTTGCCGGCCGAGAGCCGGAGTTGAATTGCTGTAGAATTTCTGTTTTAGTTCCTCAGTTGAACTTGAACTTTCTGAACTGGACAAAAATTTGATTCGTGTGTAAAACCAATTTTTAACTTTATACTCCTTGCATATATATAATTTACAGGGCTAGGTGTTGGAAAGATTGCAGTATTCTCACACTGAATTTGTTAAATGTAAATTAATGTGGATTTATTTAAATATTACTCGTTGCGTATAATTGAATTTAGGCTTTAAGAGCAGATTTTGATAGTTTCATGCAATACTCTCTCAACCAATTGATTGTTATTAAACTGAATTTCACATGAAACACCAGTTTCTGAATCGTTCCATAGTTCTTTAAAGTTATAAAAACTTTTGATGTTTAGTTTAGTTTGTGACAGTGTTATTCTTATAGAAACCTTGAACTGCTGACCATTTAGTTTTTTGAGTTGCGTTGCCGGCCATATAGACACTTCGTATAAATGAAGCATGTATTCATGCACGAAAAGGAAAAATGTAAAATAATTTTTGTGCAGATCGAGCCTCAATGTCTTTCTTTAAGAACTCTTGAAATTTCCGAAATCTGCGCCTCGTGATTCTTATTATAATAATAAAGACTAGATTTTAATAAAAAAGGCTATTAGCCTTTGACAGTTTTGCTTTACATGTATTATTTAAAAAACACATAGCTAGTCAGAATAAACGCTGACAGATAACTTTATTATAAATTAGATTATTTGTTTTTTTGGCCATGAGAACTCAATTTTTAGAGTATTAACTTTTTTTGGCATTCGAATCATTGGGATTACACTCACTAGCCATCTTTGCTGTCAACACTGGTTTGTGTTCGGGTTTGGCATCACCCATAAACTTATTATAAATGCCACAGTGACAATTTTGGCCTTGCCTCCCCACCCTGGTGTCTGCAACTTTTTACCACCCAGAATCCGGTTGGCTTGTGACCAGCCGCAACCAGGGTCTTTTCACGTCACTAATTCGTCAGTGAAATGACCCTGGGTACATCATCTTGTTGTCGCTCCAGAGAAGGACTTGTTTTAGTTTTCGTCGGTGCTGGTAACTGACCTACCTTCTTCCTTGCTGACTTCCAAAAATTCTACCTCTGCTTCTGCCGTTGCAGGAAATTCTCCTATGGATGGATACTGGTTTTGGTAGCAGGATACTACGGGTGTGAGAATTTCTTACTAAATTAACTGAAACTGAACACCTCAACT
The DNA here is from genome assembly GCA_028564885.2 of Zoanthus sanctaehelenae. Taxonomy (NCBI): domain Eukaryota; kingdom Metazoa; phylum Cnidaria; class Anthozoa; order Zoantharia; family Zoanthidae; genus Zoanthus; species Zoanthus sanctaehelenae. The sequence continues at coordinate 22,493 of JAOTRI020101444.1, forward strand.
ACATTTAAAACATTTAGCAAAGGCTACATGTTTTATTCAACAACTTTTACTTCTACCGTGATCACAGCATAATTTATTATTATATACATACTAAAATTTTGGTTAACACTTAAAGTTCAGTTGGAATTACAATGGAAGCTGTGAATAGCAAAAGGTTTTTACTTGTTGTGAGCAACTATTGTGCTGGCCAAAAAATGAAGAGGCCGGTTTTATGCTCTTTTTTTACCTCGTCTTCATTAGAAGTTTGAGTGATTCCACTAATTCCTAGTCTTCATTATCTGTCAAAGTATGAAAAAAGAAGCACTGGAGTTAAAAAATCCAGAAACAAGCTACATTCATTAGTCAGAGTTAAATCAACATAATAAAATCCCTCTAAGAGAAATGCACACTTTAGCTCCTGACAAACTTGTTTTCGGTGAAAATTATGTTTTTATACACTCTTTTTTGACAAACTCTTTTTTGATAAACCTTATTTTTTAAAAACCGCTGGCTTCCTATTATATGCTAGACCACTGTGAGTATCAGAACATGATTGCTATAGCTCTTCTACTCTTAAGTTTTCCGTATTTTTTTGCTCAAATGCGGTTCTTGAACCCTATATTCCACATATGGACGGTAACATTTTATATACTCGACGCGAACATTTGATTGAACGCTATTTTCATCTTGGATTTGGGTAGCACAAGATAATTTCTTTTTATGCTGCTTATTATGGATTAACACTTGGCCTAAGGCAGTTAAAAAGAATTCTGCGAAGAAAAGGGCTCCGTTGACGAGGTAATCATTCTAGTTTAGACGATGTTATCACTGCTATTGAAAAGGAAATAGAAGGAAGTGGTAGCTGTATTGGTTATCGTGAAATGACCACAGCTTGAAAGTAAGCTGTGAAACTGTACGGCATGCGCTAAGAATTATTGATACAGAAGGTGTCACTCAGCGGCTGACACACAGACTGCGGCGAAGAAAGTATGAAACTCAGGGGTCTAACTACCTGTGGGACATTGACGGATACGACAAACTGAAACCTTATGGATTTTGTATACATGGGTGCGTTGATGGTTTCAGCAGGCGAATAATTTGGCTTGAGGTTGGTACTACAAATAATGACCCCCAAGTTGTAGCAAAATATTACCTTGATTGCGTACGAGAAATTGGAGCGAGCCCATCAATAGTACACACGGACTGTGGCACTGAAAATGTCAAAGTTGCAGGTATACAACGTTTTTTAGATGTGACGACAATGGTAATAAAAGTTCTATGTACGGAAAATCTGTTTCAAACCAAGGGATTGAGGCTTGGTGAGGCCAGTTACGTAGAGGATGCTGCGAATGGTGGATTAACCATTTCAAGGACATGATTAAGTGGTTTGTTCTGTGATGCTGATATTTTACATGTGAATTGCCTGAGGTTTTGCAACATGCAGTTAATACGGTAAAGAGCTTCACAGAGCTCCTAGGCAGTGGAATTTACATCGTATCAGACCATTAAGAAACTTAGACTTTCCCCAAGGTAAGCTCGACACGCTGTACTACTTGCCTTCCGTATGGTCAGAAGATGCAAGAGATTGCAAGCATCAGATTGACACAGACGACATTGATAATGCAGAAGAATTGTGCTCCATAAGCTTACCCGAATGCTCTACTGCATTTTTCCAACTGGCCACAACAACCATGAATGAAAACGCCCTTATAATGCCCCATACACCCAGAACAGCAAAGGAATTGTACGTAGCATTGCTTACTGAACAAAAAATATTTTATTATATTATAAAAATATATATATTAAGGCTTTAGAGATTTAAAATAGGTTAAAACACCAAACGTTTTGGACAAACAATAATCATTTACAGTGTTTCTTTGGAAAGTTGACGATATATATACTTTAAAATTTTTAATATATATATTATTTAAAATAACTTTTACCTTACTAAAGATAAAACTGTCGTCACCAGGCATTATGGTTAAAATGTATGTAGATAAATAATAATCTCTGGTGAAATAAATAGATTTTTGTAAAATACAAAAATGTCCCAACGTTTCAACGAGGTTACTAGTCTTCTTCAGGGGAAAGTGAAAAGAATATGCAAATTTAAAATAGTTAAAAAGACTTAAAATGATTTTGCTCCTTTGAAATTTACATATAATTGTTTAGTTGGAAAAAATGTGATTCTCCATTGAAATAAAATAATTCAAAAAATTAATTAAGGCATAAAAATGCAAATATTATTTAAGTATAAAACA
>JAOTRI020101445.1:0-14123 GCA_028564885.2 Zoanthus sanctaehelenae
GATACTGACAGGGCACCGTATCAAGCAACACGTTATGACTAAATATTCACTTGTTTGTGAAATAATTTTCTTATTAGTGAAATTTCAAAATACCCAACCATTTGCCTTTTTTAAAAAGAGACGAGTCGTGAAAACAAATCATAAAATGAATCGAGATTGGTTTGAGAAAACATGAAATGAAAATTGGTCTTGGAACTCGCGAGAAATACTTGAAAAACTTGAGAAATATAACTGAATTTTATAAAAAGCAAGTGTGTAGGTTTCTCGTGAAAAAAAAGATTAATGGCGCTACAGACTTTTAACAAATTGAATTCAACAATTCTAATAAAAAAAATTGTCTCCGCGCCAAAATTGAATGCAAATAACTCGTCTGGCAGGATAGTGCATTGATTAGATGATAGCAGCCGTTTTATAGCCAAAGCAAAAAAAGTCGTTATAACCTCAATATGGAAAGTTGCTTCCAAAGGTATTTATAAATTCTGCACTTTCAGTTTCAGAAGTGGACGCGGGACATCTAAGACATATGAGATAAATCAGTTTTTATTCTCTCTTGGGTTGCTTGTTCTTGCATGTTGGTATGCGGTTTGCGGCATATTTTTATCACTCCAAAACTGAGAACAATGAACTATGACTTTCGTCTTTGTAATGTTTTCTTGGGTCACTTAGTTTATCACAGACAGTTGATTAGACCATTTCGATATCAATAACAATATGGCTGGCTAACACGACATAACCGTGACGCTATAACACAAAGCTTGCATTCAAGAACTGAAAGCATAATCTATAATAAAACCGACTTAAAAATCCTGAAAACTACATCTCCAATTTCACATGTTAAAAGCGACATTTACGCCAAAAAACTCAAATTTTAATTGAATCTTCACTAAACTTCATTGGAGCGGCAAGTTAAATATTTGAATAATTCGACACTTGTTCACGTGTACTGAATAATCAAATGCATACGCTATTTTGGTTTTGAGACCGTTCAACATTTCATTTATGCCTCCAGTTCACAGCGAAGAGAAATAGAAACGATACTAACATTACCCAACTCTAATTGAAAATATGTCAGAGATAACTACCCAATCCAGTATCAGAAAAGAAGACATATATCTAGCTATTTACAACTGCGTTAGTTTTTTTGGAAAGCAAACGTGTCCTTTGCCTTTGGTTAAAAAAATGTGTCAAAATAAGTAATTGATTTATAAAAGGCGGTTTTCTTGACTTTAGTCAACCATGCATGCCCTCGACTGCAAACTTGTTGTAAATTGTATGTTTAATTCTATTTGAAAACAAAATAATATACACATCCAGGATTTCAAAAGTTCAACTATTGAAGCAGCGTTTTGAAGAAGTAAAAGTAATAACAAGGTTGCGCCATTCTTCAGGAATGCCTTATATATACAAAAGATAATTCTCTTTTAAGTGTAATGTTATCATGTTCCTACATGACCACAAAATGCAACCGCAATTTAGGTACGCCTTCTTCTGTCCAAAATTTGTTTTTCACCATTAGCGAACTATCTCAAATTTCAGTTTTCAACCCGGTTAGCAAAAAGAACCGCTTTTATAAATCCGGTTTTTATCACTTGTATAGTTGTAAGAGAACAATGACTTTCGTCCTTGTAATGTGTTCTTGGGTCAAGTTCCAATTCCATTTTGAAAAATGAAACAGATATCTTATAATTTCAAAAAAATTATAATGACGAACTATATCTCAAAAAAAGCCGTACAGTAATAAATGTAGCTTGTTTTGTTAAAAATGAAAATAATTTGGCTTTACATTATCTTAAAAGATAACCGCAGTTATCACAAACCACAAACATGCACGGCCCTCATACTACGTGCTACTGTAACCAGCTCAGTAGCAGAGAAACTTCGTGTCACTTCGAATAAAATCAAATTCAGGAGACAGGAGGAAGCGCAGAAAATTAATTTTTTTGATGAAAACAAAAAATTCTAACACAAGCAATCTGATAAAATCGTGGGCGAAAATATATTTACAAAAACCTGATAATAATTTTTAAAAAAAAAGTTCTGAAAAATATCTGTAGACATTTTTGGGTGTTTCTATAATACCTCCAACAGTCTGAACAGTTAAATAAGCACAAAATTTGAATTTGAATGGAACGTAAAATTTGACTAGTTAACTCATTTCGCATTCCTTCACTTACTATATCTGGCAATGTTGTCAAATAAAACAGTCACTGCTGCCTAAAAATGGCTACTTCTTAAAAATTATAGAATATCCCGCCATTCTCTATAATTTATTCCTGCGCATCCTCGTTCTTAAAAAATAAGTGCGCCGTAAAAATAAGAACGATAGTAGAGGGGTATTCTGAAGTTTCTCCCAACCATAGTACTTAAAAAACATGTAAATATGCGGATGCAAATAAACTGGGCGGGCTAACCTGTACCTCGAGAAGTATTGGCCACAACTTCAACGTTTTGATTTCTGTGAACAAAACAGTATAAATGTATATAAGCCAACCAGAGTCTTAATGCTGAAAACTATTAAAAACAGCTCAAAAATAAAAGTATGAACACTAACCGTATTTAATATCTTTGTACAATCTTTAGTCTGTCAGTCTTGCATGCTCAATCATTATCAAAGAATGAAAACGGAAACTCTGTTCGGAACGGATAGCATACATTTGCTGGCCGCGCGTTGACCACATCATACACTCTGAGCTGTTAACTTTGCGTCACGCTGAGTAACATCTAGTCACGTCACATGAGTACGCATTGTTTTCCGCTGTTCCGACTAAAGGTGATTTAGAACAATAGCGGCAACTGACAAACTGCCTACATTCACAACTCTCAATATGATTTGCTTTATAATTACTATAATTATTATATATCAGGCTCCAGCAACCCACTTTTTAAAAAAAAAGGAAATCCCAGCCAGCCCAACACTTTCTTGAGGGTGTTAGCCAGGGAAGCAAAATATACAGTTCAAAAAAGAATCTAGCTAGGGGATTAACGTCCTAAAATTCTGCCAGCCAGTAATATTATACTTTTATAGTTTTCAAATATACTCCCAGCAAGCAAAAAATAGATTGTGGAGCGGCTTTTTTGTGGAACGGCTCCGTTGGGTGCTCTTGTCTGCACAAATTGTACACGCAAATAACAAGATGCAGGAACATTTCAACCAAAAAAATTCATTTTATTTCATTTTCAGTTCTTAAATTCTGGCTAATCATAGTCTCATTATTCTAATATAGTTGTTCTTACAAAAATGTGTGTGGTTGAAAATCTCCCACACTTGAAAACTGAGCTTCTGTTCGAATATAAAACTTTGATTGCCTGTGTTATTTTTGGCTGTTTATAGTAGTTGTAGTTGACTATTTGGCACAAACTCTTTCTTCCTTTTTAATTTTGATTACCAAAAACTCCAGCCGTGAAACAGCTTTACTATAGTGTTGTGGTTCCGTTCATGATTGCAAACACCCGGCCTGCGGTTTGATATCATACAATAATACACGGAGGCTTTACATGTATGTTTACCTTTTGAAGGTCAAAAAAAGAAATTGTAAACAATAACGCATGTAACGAGGCATACGTCGTAGAACTCAAGACAGAAAACATCCTTCCATTTATTGCAAATGAAACACTAAAACACAAAACGAGCAAGCTCCTTATTGGCGTAGGTTAAAAAAAGAAACTTCTGTTTCCGGATCATCCACTTTTTGGCCCTCATGCAAAGCTAAACTACAATAAAAAAAGTAAATTAAAAAGTTTAATTTTGGTTTAAAACGCGTTTTGATTTGTTCAACAAAGTTCAACAAACCCATTCTAAATTTAAATTTTCAAAACGAAAAGCATTTCTTTTTTTTATAAATTTAGACAGTGGTCATGTATGTTGAATGTTTTCTCGTTAAAAATATTTTGAAAACTTCTTGATATGAACATGAAAACTTAGCATGATGTCCTTATAAAAAGTATTTACCTTTCTGGCTGTAATATTATTAGCTAGAAATAACTATATTGTCAATTTTTAATGCAAAGTGGCTGTTCGTTTATCTGTGTGATGGTTCTTATGCAATATTGCATTCATTCATTCCTAAAGAAAATTTTTCTTTGAAAAGGAACACAATGTGCATGTGTTCTCTAGAACTAAACAGAATGGGCTATTCTTCAAATAAAACTCGATTTAAACTTATGAGAAAACTCAACTTAGTTACAATTTTCAGTGAAAAAAAAATCAGCAAACCCATATAAAGAATGACTCTTCATTTAAAAGGCCAAGAGCGTACCGTGGCTCATTTCCACGTTGCAGTATTCAATATTGAAAAATGTATTATTTCGTTAGCAAAATGTATTAAAAAAATACCAAAATAATAATTAGTGATACGCACAGGTCCAAGGAGAAATCTTCCGAAAGTGCAGGTGTTTCCATTTTTTATGCTGCGGTCAATCATTTGTGGGCGTCAATCCTTTAGAAAAAATTGAAACTTCGAATAATTAAGCCCTACATATATAACATCTCTGTTTTGCAAAACACATACGCAGGCCGGTTTATATTTGTTTCATGAACTGATATAAACGTCATAGTTGGCTGCATAGGGTCGTAAATGGGCCTGTTAAGTTGCTTGTTGATTGTTTCCATAAGAACTTTGATTACATTGATTATGTTTTTAATCATGTTGAAACATCACTAGCTGGTCAAAATCTGTATTCATAGCGGCATATGCGGTTAATATAATATCAAATTGTGGACAACTTTAACGACACTCAGTTGGCCTTGTATTGCTGATCAGGACCAAGGTACGTTTAAATTGACAAAATTAGACTTATAATCTTTAGTGTAACGGATGAAAGTGAAGGACGTCTTGCTTTCTGTTAAACAGTAAAGGTAAGTTATGTTATGTAACTCCTCTTTCTGGTACAATTCCCCAAACAAAATTAAAGGCTTCTGTAAGCTTAAAATTTATTTTATTTTAGGCAAACAACCTAAAAAAGTTGGAGAGCCGTCTTTTCAAAATATTAAAAGTGATATTCAGTGAAAGAAATTAAAGATCTGTCAATGATATTGTAAAAGAAAAATCACGTGAAATAAAAACTGCTCTGCGAATGTGTTCAAAGCAAGATATTTTACAAAGCACTTGTTATCAATTTTTTGGATGTTTTAGCCACGATTTGATTTTGATTCTATTCACGATTTGTGGTTTGAAATTATGAAAAATATCGAAACAAAAAAGACAAGACATTGAAAAACAGTGCTTGTCGTCTGAGGAACTTTAAGGCTAAATACTAAAGGTAAATCGGTGCTAATATGCGTTTATTGCGAACGTAAATTATATAATTTAGTAGAGCTTCAACCAGAAACGTTTTCACTTTTTCATCCTCAGCCTCAGATTGTTCTCCAATTGTTCTTAATTTGGAGCCAGTCTGAACCTTAATGCTCTTATAAAGTTGTTCTTATAGAAAAGCTTGTAAGTAGTTTGTTGGAATTAAGTGAAAAACACAAACTTTATGTCGATGGTCACAGTACCCTCTTGCATTCTTTTCAGTTTTATCTGCAGCAATCTATAGAGGCCGCTTTACATGTTCAGATATGAAATGAAGTTATTCCATTGAAAAATAAAGCATCCAAATTGCAACCACACCATGCAGCCACAGAAATATTCATTCAATAATGGTGTTTGAAAAGCAATGTCACGTTACTTTGCAAGTTGTTTTTTTATTTGTTTCAGTTTTAGTTTTGTTAAACACTGCAAAAAGTACAAGATTTATTACAGCTAAAGAAGACGATTAATTCAGTTTTTCTACTAAAGTTCTATACAATAATTTTTCCTGACATCTAGTGTGTTTATTGTATCAATGTTGTGCGATTGTTCATGTTAAAGAGTACGGATGATGTGTGTTGATGCTAATTCAGTATTTGTGATAGCTTATACACAGTTGTTTTAGTTTATTTAGCTGCTGTTGTTTAACTGATTGTTTGTTATGTTTAGTGTGATGTGAGTATTCATTGATGGAGATTCTGTGTTGATATTGTTCTGGTGTGCATGATGGAGACTCTTCGTTGAAACTGATTTTTTTTTTGGTGACGAGTAGGTTGTTTTACTATTTTGTTGCTGTATATGTTTTGATTTTCGTATTGTGTTTAAGTTTATGCCGATTGATTTACTCTATTTTGTTGTTTTGGTTATGCTGGTGATGTGTAGATGCTGATGTTGTGTTGATGTAGAAATTGATGTTCGTAATTACTAAAGTGTATTAAAGATGTTATAAAAATTATTTTGCTCCAACAATAAAGTTTTGAAATTTTAAAAATCAAGCTTTCGGACTATGCGTCCATCGTCTGGATAAATGGTAAAACAACCAAACTACTTGGAACTATTTATAGCAACATGTACTAAACTAACACCATTAAGAATTGTACGAAACATTAGCTATGATAATACAATTTTTTCTCAATACTTAAAACTGAATAATGTCAAAATGATATTTTATAAGACTCTGGCAATGTTCTTCCATTATATCTATTTGCAATAGATTTTTCGATTCGTTCAATCATCCAAGCTTCTTTCAATTTCCTTTTAAGCCAATGACTTTCTTTGCAATTGATTTTACTATTGTTTTACTAATAATATCTTTGCAGATGAAAGGAACTGCAGTATACCTCATTTTGTTCTCATGGAGTATTTGCCAAGCTTTTGCTTTACATTTTGAACACGAAGGTACGGTGCTAGTAAAAAAGGACAATTGTTTTAGTACTAAATTAGCAGGCGAAGAGCACATTCTAAAAACGATTACAATCGATCTGACCAAAATCATTTTTCACAACTATAGTGTTCCACAATCCCTTTCACACGCGAGGAATCACGAGCAGACTGAGCGCGTAAAATTAATTGTTTTCACGTTTGAGTCAGTCCGGGAGTCAGGTTGGCATTGTGGTCATCAGTCGTGCCTCCCACCTCTACGACCCGGGTTCGATTCCTGGACTCGGCATGTGGACTGAGATTTGTCGATCTCAATCTGACTTCGAGGGTTTTTCTCCGGGTACTCCGGTTTTCCTCCCTCAGCAAATTTGACTTTCACGCCAAGATTTGAGCCGTCGAGCCATTAAACATTAGCCTCTGGCTAGGAAGAATGGACAACCACTTCCTTCACAATTATTATCTCTGGGTCTACCACAGTGAATGATATTGTGCAGCCATTAACAGCTGTTTCGGCTTACAATTGACATTTTCTGCTCTGATTTCCAATACTCGTGCTCTTAAAAACACGTTTAACTGGAAAACGTGATTTTTTTAATCTACAATAAAAGTTACATTGCAATCCTTTTCTAATTTCCTGTTTCTCATTTCTTTAGGAAGCCCTCTCTTCCTTTCATGAAGTCATTAAAAGGTTATGCCGTGGAACTCATTTAGGAGACCTTAAAGATGAAAAGGTAAGCTATTTATTGAAAGCGACGTGTTTGTTTATTAAACATTTAAACCCTTTAAATCCCAGCAATTTATTACCATCCTTTAAATTCTCTTTACATATCTCATGAATATAGAATGATAGATTTGTTATGAATTAGAGAATTAAGGATTTCTTTGCGCAAGATTTTTTTGGAAGTAAAAAAGCCAAAATCTCCCAAACTGCTTATATGTAATTATTTGAGATTTAGTTTTGAGGCTTAAGCAGTGTGTCATTTGACATGGTTTCAATGGTTATCATTTTTTTCTGCTTAAAACTCATTACTTATCAGTTTTGTTCATTGATTGACACTTTTTTAAACAGCATTGATGATATTTTCAGGGAGCATGCCAATGAGGGCTTAAAGCAGAAGTTAAAACTACCTTTGTTATGTATACTAATCGGCAGTAGTTACCATACAAGAAAGTTAAACGGCTTAATTGAATTTCCGTCCTCAAATAAACATCATATTCTAAGTACTGTTACTGCGGCTGGAAGTTTAGTTTTCCAAAATCATTTTCTTTCCGTTTCTGTAGCTTCGAGTAAAAACAGGTTGAACTTCTATTTATAAGCAAGTTGAACCTCTTTTACTTCAAGCGAAATCAAAAATGTGTAAATTTATCCATATTATCAAAAGCTCTTGATAGCAGCAAAAAAGTTACAACATAATAAATACAACAACGTTCTTAAAAAAAATGTTGCAGCATGCATATACAATCATCAGTTTGATAGAATGAATGAGTTTCAGTAGACAATCATATCTTGTATTGTTGCCATTATTCAACCTTCTTGTAAGTAAAGCACTCATAAAAATCTCATCTACTTGTTCGGATGGATTGTCAGTTGTTGGATCTCAATGTTTCATCACATTTCCATACACCGAGAAGAGAGTTGAAAATACGACGCGCAGCGGAGTGTTTGATTTTTCTTCTCAATCGAAACTAAAACTAAGGGTAAAAAAAAGTAATAAAATTGTCAACATATATGCTAATTAACATCACATTTCCAAACTATGGTCACGGTTATGATTTCTTTTGTTTTAACTTGATGAATTATTAATGAGTTTGAGAACAGTATTTGAATCCTGGTCACTGATCCCTTTTCTAGTCCAGTTTTGTGTTTCCAAGAAAATGAATTTTAAGCCTTGTACACAGCTTTATATTTTTGGAAGAAAGGGTAAAACCAAGATCCGAAGTTTACTTTTGAGATAGATTATCCTTTGGACTTGGTTTAGAATCTAAAACACCCACAAAAACGACCTTCTTATTATTATAAATAATAGTTAGCAATCCAGTGTGTCGAGCACTTGACACCATTTTTGAAGGTGAGCGACAAAGTACAGTACAATCACTAGCGGTGTATCATTTGTCTAAACTGTGATCAGATAATGCACTGGCACGATAAAAGTGTAGTTTCTGGCTTGAAAACAAAGGAAATAAAATGTTCAAGAGAAGTAAGTTAAAACAAAATTACCGCATTGATTCTTAGGTCGTCAGATTGAAAATCAAATAACGATAGAAAATTCTAGTCTACCCCAACGACTGGACCATCGTCAGTTTGAGACAATGAAAAATAATGAAACAATAAATAATCTAGCCAATGTAAATATTAACTTACAAAATAGTGTTTGTTATTTAAAATGTTGCTTGTTTTATATTTTCTCTCTAGCTACCCCATCGAGCTGTTCTTCGACAAGATTTTAAATTTTTAAAAGCGCATGAGGCTGAAGGGTTGTTGGGCGTCTGTGTGTTTCTCATCAAGGTAATATTTACTACACTCATCGAGTGATATGGGGCATGTGACGTTAAATTTGATCAAATCCTCTTTAAATGTTACTGTGAAATGTTACATAAAATCGCGGTTTTTTTGTCTTCCCTTGACTTTATACTCGAAGTATTTGTAACATCGTAACCACATCTTTAGTAAAGTTGAAAAAATATGAATGGCGTTTTAGTTGTACTTTTTATTTTTATTTGCTGAACAATTGCTTTTAAGCATTTCATTTATTACTATTTTCATTTCAATTATCAAGGACGATGATTCACACCTTCATTGCTGCATCCTGTTACTTATTAACTCAGCCCAATAGCTGTTGTATATCTGGGAGTGCCATCCAAGGATAGTTCAAAATTCCCTAATCTTCCAGTTTTGCCTTCAGAGCTCAGTTGGTTACAGTGCTAAATTGCAACTTTAAGCTTCCCTTTCGATATTGCTTAAATTGTATACACAATTAATGGCGACCAACGTTCTTAACCTCATTGTTTACACTGCAGTACTAACTCGTCTCAATGATTAATGGGACGATCATTCATAATTGATACAAACTCAAGCTCAGTCATATCTGCAAGAAATATTCATTGTCAGTCATTATTTCTTACTTGATACCCATTTAGTCGATAATGTTTTGGTTGTTTATTGATAATTATTTTTCTATTTTCTCTTTTCTGAGCAGCATATTCCACCAGGGTTTCTTCTCCCAAACTGGCCGCTGTATTTCTCCACGTTCAATCTGTACTTAATGCACCCGGCGTCCACCGTGAGACAGGCTACAAGTGCAGTGTTCAAGTACTTAGGTTAGTTTTGTCTTAAAACAACTTTGCGATCACTGACTTGACTTTAAAAACAGGCGACCCATAGTTCTGAGCAATAAGTATGTTTTGCCGAACTTTATGTCAATACTGGGGCAGACGTTGTTGCGTAGTTGGGAAAGTCTCGCATTTCAACCCCTAGGTCTCCTGTTAGATCCCAGCTTTCTCAGGATTCGAAGATTAGTTGATTTTTTTTTCTGCCTAGCAAACCCAGCTTACCACCCTTCCAGGGTAGGTAAATGAGGATTAGTGTTTGCTGAAAGATAACTTTCGTGATAAGGGAGTTGTGTTGAGGAGAGGAAGGGTAAAAGGCTCTAATCCGTTTTACAGAAACTGGAGATAAGTGCCAGCTCCCTTGACCACTTGGCTCAAAAATGTTGCCATGACAATACAGGGCGGACAAGCTGTACAGCTGATTAAAAGTCATTACTTTACATCACTGCCCAGACCACATTACTATGACTATGACCAAAGTCTTTGAGAGAGTTAATTGCAGGGAGTTTGCAGCAGTTTTTGAATTGCGATTGCTAGCTTGCTGCTGTACAACACCCCAACGAGTGCCAATCCAGAGGTTTGCTTTCCAGAAACATATGAAATCTAGGGCCTCTGGATCGTTTGAATATGCTTCAATTTTCGTTAATCAATCAAGCACTCCACATTTCTACTTTTTTCGCCGGTTGTAAAAGTTATTCGGATTGTAAATGTTCACTTCTACAAAATATGGCAACTTTGTTTTTCGAGAAATACAGCTATTGTAAAATTTTATTTGGTAATTATTTCAGGTTTTAATGCATGATCTAAAAGATGTGTTTTATCATCATGTTCACATTCATAAATAACAGGACATCAAAACAAAAATAGGCAGTTAATGACTGCATGTGGCTCAGGCTGAATAGAAAACCGAAAGGGTATTTTTGTTTGAAAAACATAATGTAAAAATTAAAAAAAGTTGATTTCGCACAATTAAGAGAAAAATCAATTTGACGGCGCCCTATCTTTTCAATTTCTTTTTGGCTAACTGAAAGCAGGGTCGACAACAATTGCCGCTATTTTTCCAAAATATTGACATGTGAATGTGACTTTCAAATCGTTGTGTACTGAGACAACTTAAAAAAGGTTATCTTTAATGTAATTTTTTCGCTTGAACGCAAATTGTCGAGGTATCGGACTTTTCAAGTTGAATAAACATTTATTAACAAATGTAGGCAGAGAAATTCAATGTTTTTTTAAAATTTAGACATAGTTGCTTCATTGCACTGAAAATTCTTCTTGCAGAAACGGCGTATTCTTTAAGTAGGGTACAACACAGATAATTTTAAATTTACAAGGAACAGAAATCATAAACAACGTCAATAACGATCGCCCTGAAAGAAGGTTTTTTTATAAAATAACAATTCATTTCGCTCGATCTAATGAAAACAAAATTAAAGAAGTTCAAAAGTTATTCGAAAGAATGAAAATCAATCAAATAAAAGAAAAACAAAGTATTTTTTTCCCTGCAAAATCACATTCTCTTACGCTTCAAACCACAGCTGCATACGCTCGTGTTTAGTTGTAATTCAAGAAATTTCCATTTTCTATCCAAACTGAAGTTTTCTTGATCTTTTTTAATTGAAAAATATCTCTTTTCTTCACTGTTTTGTCCAAAAACACCAACAAACTTTTCATTGGAAAACAATAAATTCAGATAAATTCAGCAATCTGACCAAAACACGCAATGTGAGATGGTTACATTTCATTCACTCACTCAAACCGATGGGATGTTGGGAAAAGCCTTCCCAGAAGGTTTTTTGCCACAACTAGAAAAGCACTCAGAGAGCGCACACCTACGCCAAGGATATTGTGATCCCCACGCAATATTACAGTCCTAGATATAACGAAAAATTTAAAGTGATCCAGAATCCAGGATTTCTTCGGGATCACCTTGAAAATTTATTCAGTTCTTCCATGTACCATTTCTAACACTCGACGATCCTGAATTAATAGCCGAACGTTTTTGTGATTACTTTACATCAATAGGACCAAATTTAGCAAAAAAAGATTCTGCCTTCTTCAAAATTTTACCGTGCTTTTCTCTCTGGAAACTATCTTCACTCGTTTATTCTTAAAGAGGCTACTGAACAAGAAATTATTAATGTATGTAGTTCTCTTAATCCCAGAACAGCGTTAGGATATGATAGTATTCCTTTTACTTTAATAAAGAAACCATAAATCTTATTAATAGTCATATAACGCATATTTTTAATCTATCTTTAACATCCGGAATTGTCCGCTCTTGTTGTTCCGTTGTTTAAAGCTCGTGACAAATCGTCTTTTTCTAATTACAGGCCTATATCAGTTCTTCCGTCTTTTTCCAAAATTTTAGAGAAACTAGTTTATAACCGTCTCATAGATTACTTGAATAAGTTTAAGATAATTTCTGACAATCAGCTTGGTTTTCGTAAGCTGCATTCAACTGAGTATGCTTTGGCTATTGATAATAAAGAGTTAACCGTAGGAATATTTTTTGATGTATCTAAAGCCTTCGATACTGTCGATCACACTATTCTCTTTGATAAACTGCAATATTATGGTATTCGTGGCGTTGCGCATGACTGGTTTTCGGATTACTTGAATAACAGAGTGCAGTTTGTAAAGTTTAATGAGACCATCTCATCACTTCGCACTATAAAATGCGGTGTCCCACAAGGTTCTATCTTAGGACTATTGCTTTTTTAAATTTATATTAAAGATTTGTGTTCTGTGTCAAAGGCTTTAAATTTTATTCTTTTTGCAAAGCTAAATCCTTTACGAGCCTCGTGGCCCATGGAGTAGGCGCTTATCTCCGGTTTCTGTAGTGTTAAGCGGATGAGAGTCTTTGACTTCCCCTGGACGGGACACTAATCCATCGCAGGATAACTCCCTGCACACGCTGGTACTCATTTACCTACGAGTTTGCTTAGTCGTAAAAGGTCACACAAATTTTTGAATCTCGGCAGACTGCCGGCATCGAACTGGGGACCCTGTGACTGCAAAGCAGAGATGTTACCAACTGTTCCAGCCATATCCGCCCCATTCTTTTTGCAGATGATACTAATATATTCTTTTCACACAAGAATATAAATGTTCTTGAAAAAACGCATAATGAGGAGTTAATCAAACTAAATGATTGGTGTCGAGCCAACAAGTTATCGATAAATTATAGAAAATCTAATTTTATTTTATTCAAACCAAGATAAAATAAGAAAACTTTGAAAGTCAATTTAAAGATTGATCAAACTACAACCGAAAGAGTAAAAGAAACTATGTTTTTATGTGTGATTATAGACGAAGCCCTGTCTTGGTAATCACACATCACCAATATTGCTAGGAAAATTTCTAAATCTGTTGGCAGAATTTATAGAGCAAGCTTTTGTCTTCCTATCTCCTCATTGTGCACGTTATATTATAGCTTAGTTTATCCGTACGTTGTTTACTGTATTTCTGGATTGGGATCGACGCATCTAACTTAAAAACATTTTTTATTGCAGGAGAAAGCTCTCAGAATTATTTCTAAAAGCGCATTTGATGCCCATTCAGATCCTTTGCTTATGTAATTTATAATTTTAAAACTCTATGACATATATAAATTTTTAAACTTTGAAATTTATGTTTCTATTTAAAGGCGACGTTTTCCCTGATTTGTTCAAAGAAATGTTTTCCTTAAGAAGTGAAATTCATTCATATAACACAAGAAACTCAAACTCGTTTCAGAACTAATATCAGGAAATTTGCAATTCCTTTTAAAGGACCTCTCTTATTTAATCAGCTAGATTCTGACATTAAAAATACAGAGAGCATCTTCCTTTTTAAGAACAAGCTCAAAGCATTTTTTTAACTAATCTTTCCCCTTATCATTTTTTCTAATTGTACTTGTGTTTGTTTTTGTTGTTCTTTGCGTCTGTGTTTATGTTTTGTTCATTTCTTTTTAATAAAAAAATCAGAATTTTTTAAATCTTATTTAACTGTCTGTAAGCCAGTATTGTAATTAAGTATTTTTCAGGGAGCCCACATCACTTAGAGCCCCTTGGTTTATTTGTGGGCTTCCTTGTTTATCTTTAAGCAAAACAATTATAGATTTATGTATGTAGATCAATGTGTCAA
>JAOTRI020101456.1:0-14121 GCA_028564885.2 Zoanthus sanctaehelenae
ATAACCTGCCTAGACTAGCTATAGAGCTAAATGCAGGTTAGCATATTTGTATTGATTAACCTAAACTTTCTAATAAAATTTGTTGTTTGTTGTGTTGTTGTTAATTTGTTGTTGTTAATACACTGACTCGACCATTCATTATGTTATTCTTACTGTGTCTGATAATACACTCAGGACTCGACCATTCATTATGTTATTCTTATTGTGTCTGATAATACACTGACTCGACCATTCATTATGTTATTCTTACTGTGTCTGTTAATACACTGACTCGACCATTCATTATGTTATTTTTATTGTTTCTGATAATACACTGACTCGACCATTCATTATGTTGTTTTACTTCATAAAGCAACAAGAGCTGCCACACGGGTATTTTCCTGTTAGGCTTTTGACTCTCCCTGACCCGGGGATGGTTCAGTCATCCTGTTTCTCTGGAGCAAGTATACACTTGTAATTATTGTAAATCTTTGTGATTCGGATCTTGGACAGAATGGTAGCCATGTGGGGCCCAATCACGCAATAACAACACGCCGCCGGTATCCACTTCCTCCAAAAGGTTGCCAAGGAGAAACTGTGGGGTTGACCATGCTCCGAGTATAGGTACATTCTTAGTTGCTTTTGCCCTTCCCGTTCATTTTGCTTATGACAGACAGGATCCAGATAACAAGATGGCACCTCGCGACGGAAAATAAATCTACGCTGCCTAGCTGGGAGAAATACTTGAACCATCACTGTAAAACACAAGAATGGAACAATGCACAAAATTATTTGTTTTACACATTTTGCTGCCAAGGAATTTCATAAATCACAAGCTCTGGTTAATTTGATTAATATTAAGCTAGCAGGTGAATATCTATTTTCGCGCGCTCTGATTGGTTCATCATTTACGGAATATCCCGCTCTATTCACCTCGGTCACTCAACAGGAAAAATATTGATTTCTTGCACGTGAGATTGAAATGGAAGGCTGGTTCAGAAAATTGTTTTTGGTCTTTTCTTTAGTAATGCTATTCGCTTGTTAGTTAATACTAGCAACTCAGTAAATATTCACCACTAGTCTCTTCCACTTCGGGGAATAAGTGTGCAATATAAGCCGCATAAACATCTAAAACAAATCACCTTATCTTTTTAATACTTCAAATATCCTGAACCACGAAAACTAATGACAGAAGTGAGCGCTCAGAGTTAACAATATACACATAATTCATAAATATACTTAAAACAAATTAGAATATAATTTAGTTTTGCCAAAATGTATTTTTGATATTTTTGTGACATTTAGATGTTTTACATACATAGTTTTAAATTGCAATACTCAATTCAGAAATCTGAATATACTTGAATAGCACGTTAGTACAAACATCAAGAATTTTCAGAACTTCATCAAGAAAAAAATAGGCAAACAAATAATATCATGCATGTAAAGACAGAAATAGTTTCGTAGGCACGCAAAACCCAAGGTCAATAGAGTACATAGTACTAACTTTTGATAACCAAGTCTTGAGACAATTTCGCGTACACTGGAAATAAGCCCTTCGTTTTCTTGTGGTGAATCTAGAATCACCGAATACAACTTCGTCATGTAACTGTCTATGTTTTCCGCCGTCGGCAATTCGTTCGTTCCGGGCAGCGGTAAATTACAAAAGGCATGCGTAAGAGTGTCTCGTAATCCTTCCAAATGTTGCTGAAGTACAGCGTTGGTGTTTCTCTGTTGCGTTGTTTCCATTTCTACTTTTTCAATCGCCTGTTTCATTCCCTCAATGTGTTTAGCAAGAAGGTTGTTCTGCTCTTCATACTCTGTTGCAGATTTTCGTAACTGCCTCAACTCGGTTTCTCGCACTAAAATCAAAAGAAACTTAATTTTGGTCAAAACTATTACAATTATTTTTAACATGCAACTAAGATAGTAGCTTTGTGACAATAATTCCAGTTTCTTAAAAATATCTGACCTTTGAACCTGAGTTAAATTACCTTTTTTAAAAAAAAAAAACCAAAACAGTGGTGTGTGTATTAAACAAAACCCATAAAATAGCTGACAGTTTTTAGTTAAGCAACGAATTTTTGAGCTTAAGACCCAAAATTTACATTAAAGTTTATTATATGGTTGTTCTTTTTGCTATTAGATATAACAATAACAGCATTTTGCTACTGATGACCTCCTAGGGAAGATTTAAAATACCAAATCCCGAAGCAAACTAAACCCTGAAAGGTCTGCTGTGCTACAAGGACAGAAATCCACGAACTGACTGAGGTACGATTGGCAGAGAGGGGACGGGTAGAAGGGGATTTAAAGACAAAATAAATCTCAACAATATTCTTTTTAAGATAATATACCAACTTGTATTTCATAGATCAAGTGACAAGATATTTAATTCCTAATAAACGAAACTCGACCATGCATGAAATATACGAAACATAAGGTAAATTACTAAATTATTGATAATTGTGTTCTCCAATAAAAAGTAGATTAGGCGATAGTTATCGGAACTTTGTAAAACGACAATATACCGGCATGATTACTCTACCTTTGTTATGCGATAGAAACTCCTCGGTAAATATTGGGATATTAAACCCTGGAAACTCGCCGTCTTCATCGTTTTCGACATGTTTTTCGCTCACCATCTGGAGGTGTTTGCGTCCAAAAATGTGCTCTCTCTTGTTGTGAAGCGAGTTGAAGTACTGGTTGCACGGTTTACAGTATAAGTCATCTTCCTCACCGAGCTGGCATGTCATACAATTGAAAATAAGTCAACATAATTAACAAAAAACAAGCGAAGGTCATTACCTTAACAATTGGCAGTACATCTTGATTGTTTCCTTCAAGATGGGAAACATGCAGTACATTACAAATACATATGAAGGAAAAGCTGATGTTAACTACACTCTATATACAACCTTTTCCATAAAAACATCACTTTTTTAAACAAACAAGTTTTCAAAGTAGTTTTATGTCTCTGCGATTCTTTTCGGTGGCATTGTCACTGCTAGTGCTATGGTAGTGTGGTTGGAGCAGCTGGTGAGATCTCTGCCTTCCACCCACATGGAACTGGTTCGACCCCAATCCTTGCCCTGAGAGAATTGAACAATTGTGCATGCGTAAGCTTCTTTACCGCCAAAGCCGTACTCTGCTTTACCTGGTCGGTAGGAGCTTCTTAGTCTAGGAGCTAACCTGCCTTAGCATAATGTTCAGGAGAAGGAATTTTATACGGCTAATATCACATAACGGCGCCTGCTCTGCTTATCTCCACTAGTCTTGTTAAAGAACGAAACAAGCTTTAACCATTTTCCGGTTTAATCAGCTTTCTGAGAACTTATTTTTAGTTAAAGACTTCTGAAAACCTCTAATTTCAATATATATGAACCAAAACTTTTATCCAATTATTTGTCTTAAAAGTTAAGTTCTAACAAAACTCACCTCAATTTGACTGCTTCCATTTCCTGATGAGTTGACAGAATCAGAGTTTTCGAAGTCTAGGGAGACAGAAAACATTTTCAACTACTTAAAGCTATATCTCTGTTTTGTGGACTCAAACTTTTGCTATAATTTGTAAAGAATTTAGCTCACTACGGGAGTTAAATGCCATCTCATATAAATACTGATACATAGTTGTCTACGTTTGGTAAGATTTTTGCCTTCTATATTGCCACATGTTCCCCGGTTTGATCATTAACTGCCGTAATATGATGTTGGATACATGATAATATTATGTAAAATGGTATAGCAATAAATGATATTATACTATATTAAATTCCATTCTATTATGATATGTTAAATTATAATATGTCATATTATATTCTTGGTCTCCACTTTTTCTCAACACGCTAAAAGAGTAGTAAAGAACTTTGTCATTCGGAACATTTTCCCTTTTCTTGCACCCTGTCACTTCTTACCTATTTTAGTTTTACTATTCTTTTTAGCTATAAATATTTTTTTTTTCTTATTGTATGTTTTAAAGACGAATATTGTGGCCTGTATTGTATCCTACTACTGCTCCTCAAACAAGAACACGTTGAATCTAGGTAGTTTAAGTGTTACGGTTCTTTCCCTATTTTAATGATGAATCTAATAGAAATATAGATGAAGATAAAGAGTCTATTAAAACTCATCGGGACTTTAGAAAAATTAGAACATACTTTTCTGCTTTCTTTCGGTTTGTTTTTGCACAAATATTTTGTAGGTCTCTGTCCTCTGGTAAGCTTCAAGTTCTTTTATATAGCGTTCTTTATCCTTTTCAGCAGCATCTAAATATTTCTGACAAAAACACGAACAGCCCATTAATGATGATCAACGATTTTTAAAATAATTTTCCTTTCTTAGTGTGTGAAGAAAAGTTCTGATTTTTGATATGTTTTGATTAAAACGGTCAGTTCACAATTCCGTGAAAATAATAAATTTACACTGAATCATTCTCCTGTACCTTGCTGTTCTCTTAGATAACCTGTTTTTATTACACTGACTAAACAGTAACTGTAAGCAACTCGTGAATTTTTCCTGACTTACTTGTTTTTCTTGTTGAGTCTGTTTGCTCCACTGGGCTCCAAGCAGTTTGGTTATTTCAGGAAATGATAGCTTGGGGTGCTCATTTCTCATTTTCTCCCTCTGTTCATTCAGAAATCGGACGTAACCCGTTAGAGGAGCTTTGGGTGCATTGCTGTCTCGAAGTGTTTTTCTTCGTTTCTTTCCCTTTGGCCAGCCACCCTTTTTTTTCTAATGGAGAATTAATGTCACAAAATTGGTTTTATTGAAACTTAAATAATAGGGCTAAGGAAATGGAGCAAAAATGAAATAATTTTTTAAGAATACAAGGAAGAATAAAAGAATACATACTTGTAAAACGGCAACTTCCTAAAGGGGATTTTTAGTGTCATGTTAAAAACCTCCCTCTTCCCAACTTAAGAAACCCAACTGGTAGGACGCAAACCAGTTGGCTATTTACAAAGTGTGGTAAATTTGTTAATGGGATCACAGAGGACAAATTCATTGAGTGGTCTGAGTTGCAGAATCGAACCTGGGTCTTCCGCATTCAAATCCCAAACTCTTACCACTGCGCCACACTACCACCGGTTTGAATGAATGACCCCTTATTTAAAGTAGTAGCGCTTTTTATTCAACATTACAATTTAAGGCTAATATTACTTTAACAAAAATTTTCCAATCGCCTTCAATGTTTTTAATCACAACAGCATTTCCTTCTTTCTGGACGACTTTGTATGGCTCTGGCTCAAATGCTGGAGACACTTTATTGTCACAAGTTTACCTTGATAGTATTCTGTCTACTTCTGCAATGCTGAAAGGTTCTGCTCATCTCCTGTTATCTGCATATTTCTTTTTGCCTAAATTTAGCTAGTGCATCTCCCTCCCTGACAAGGTGTGGCCATTTAGCTTCTGTTGGTCTGCTGGTCGATCGGGATCTGATTATCCTGGTGATAATCCTGTTATGGCACAGGTTGTTGTATTGTAGTTGAAAATAAAATCATTCAGTGCTTTCTTTCAATTTTATCTGTACCTTTCAAATTTGCTATTCACATGCTTTTGAGAATAGTTCTGTTGGATCTCTTAACCTCACCTGGTGGGATGCCCTTTTTGTGCTAAATTTACAGGTACTCATGGAAGCAAAGGGGGGTGCATTGTTACTGCGGACTGAGAAAGGCAAGTCATACGTTCTAAACACTCCTTACATGGCAGTGATTAAATGCCAAGCATTTGTCTTTTTGAGTTCCACAACCTCCGGCCATCGGAAATAGCTGTCAATCACAACCAGCAAATGGTGTCGTCCGTGCTATGTTTATCCAAGGTACTTCACGTAGCTTGGTTGATCATATTAGCTCTGGTTTGTTTCATGTCCCAAACAGGTGGCAAGGATAGCAGGTTTTGATGAACTCTTCAAATTGGTTCTCGATCTGCTACTACCATACTTTCTAATAAAGGCATCCTTTGGTACGAATCATACCCTGGCTTCCTTCGTGGGCCAAAATTCCTGACTGTTTCCAGAGGTACTATGGCAATACAATGCGATATCCAAGCATGAGTAGTTGTCCAGCAAGTGAGAGTTCCGCTGACAACTTGCCTTATATGGAGTCTCAGTGAGGCGAGTACAATTACCACAGACTATGGCTTCTCAGATTAGGATGGGGGATTTGTCTTTCGCTAAAGCAGCCTCTGCAATTTTCGGAAGAAGTGCAGCTGCATGGAATCGCCTGTTTTTCAATGCTATATGCATGTTCTTTTCCATCCCTATAATCATCTGTCTCACAGGGACCAACAGGTCGGTGAATTTGGGCGTCAGCATAGTTTTCCTTTTCTTTTATGTACTTGATAACATACATGAATTGTTGGAGATACAACAACCAGCGTTCAATTCTGGCAAATGGGGGTCTGGAAGCGGGACCTATTGATCAGTGAGGAATTCAAATGAAGTCACACACAGAAACACGAATCCAAATACTCTTTAATAAGTTGAAAACTAGCAGAAAACTTGCAGAACTGAACGATTGGAAAGTAAAACAATATGGCAACACGAATGCAAGGTTCCATAAGTCCTGGGACTAGTCAGTAAACTAATCAAAGGAACCGATGACCACTGTAACTAAGATCACTGGTGCTGGCTAGAATTGAAAAATAATGCAAATCTTGTTGCTTCTTGTTCTACTTCAGTCAACATCATTTCTAAGCCTATTTCAAGTGATTTCAGGTGGGATCTTAGCTCTTTGGTCTGAATTTTGACCCCACCTCCTTTGTAACCACAGACTCTTCTTCCTAAATTTCGGGACCCCAATTATGTACAACAACTTTTTCCCTCTCATCAAACTTTTTCTCAAAAGTTTTCAATCATTTAGCGAGGTTTTAAAATAAGATTCATTAAAATATATTATTAATTTTTCTATCAATTATTAATTACATTAATTTTACAGCATTCACAATTATGTACCTTATCAGTCAAATCTATAGTACTGGTTTGTTGTGCTTGTTGTCTATCATGGCAAACACTGTCCTCCACAGAACCACCTTCACTTTCTCCTGCACTTAAAATCTCAACTGAAAGTAAACATTTGGTAAATCATAACTATAAGTTATATATTTTTGTTCACTATAGCATACTCGCCCAAATGGAGGCATGACTGGAGGAATTGAAGTAAAACAGTTTAATTTACCATTTTGGAGATGTGCCAGACTGTAAATAGAAGTGGTGCCAAGAGTTGTGTGTACATGAGCAGAAGTATATGTGTAACAGCTGTATGGAAAAGATGGCAAGAAATATATCGCCAGTTTATTGGTGAACTGCAGCAACAATTAAGGACTGAGAATTACAGGAAGGGTAAATGACGTTGATTTCTGTTCTTCTGAATGGAGTAGAAACATTGAGGTGGAAGTAGAGGAGTGTGGAGTAGAAGATCTTTCTGTTAAGTTCAGGTAGAGAAGAATGATATGAACACATGAAAAGGGAGGAGGATGTGTGATGGGTGAGGTGGGGAAGAAGAGAATTGGAGTCTGAGTATAATGGCTGGTGGGAATTAAGGCCAGGACAAATGGAGCAACTATTGTGTAATAGAGGATATGAATTTGTTAGTATACGTAGTAGGGAAGCATTCAGCTCCAGTGCAACGTACTCCATCCATTATACCACGACATTATACTAATTAAAATGACAATGGTGATATTTTGGTTCAACATTCTTTGTAAAGCTAAACATTAAATCATATTCTATACTCATCATCAAATTTTCAATGAAAGCTCCTAAAATAGCTTAACTCAGTATGAACCAGATCCAAACCTTGAAAGCTGAAAATTTTGAAATTTCATTAATTAATTACCAGTGCATAAAAAATTAATAAAATAATTGTTAATTGCATGATAGACCATTTAACAGTTCCTGAAAGGTAACTAAGCTTGTACATGAAACTGAGGTTTATAGGGTGACCCTTCATGTAGAAGCTTGGTTACCTTTCAGGAACTGTAAAATGGTCTATTGCCTGTTACATCTCATATTATAATACATTTATTTAATATTTATTATAATTAAATAAAAAGTAACAACCTAATACCAATACAGTCAACTCTCGCCTTATGGACACCCTGCTATGGACTCTCATTATTACGGACACCAATTTATGGTCCCAAGTGTGTCCCTAATAACGAGAGTTGATTGTATGTAGTTATAAATATTAAATTTTTTTATTCAATGTCAATTGCAAAGAAAATGGTTGCCCATTCTTCCTATAGCCAGAGACTAGTGTATAATTGCTTGATCAACAGTTTGGACCTGGTGTTTGGTTCTAATATAGTACTTCATTGCAGCATTTCAGCAATTGGCATATATGTAAAAGCATTACCCTGGGAGAGGTCTGACACAAAATCTGGCTCAGTTGTACTGGGAAGTGTTTGGTTTCCTTCGTCTTCTGCATAACCATCATTGTTATGATGTGGCCCTGCAGCAGCAAAATGGAGACTAGAACATACAAATGATTTGATATTAGAAAGAGATAAGAAAGTAAATTAGCACAAAGGTATGGTAGTAGGTTTCAAATTTCAAAATGTCTGTGAAGGTTGACAATGTCGATCAATACACAAACAAACCAATATATTGCATGTGACAACACTTCAATGAGTTACTTACAGATAAGTAGAATTGTTGTTTGTAATATATTCATAAGCATACCCATATGCATGATGCTTAGCGAAGAAATAAAAGGAGAGAGAAGTACACTACAAGTCTATCTAATAGTCTCATCAAAATACAACATTTCTGGTGACAAGGATGCATGGCTGCCAGAACACTTTTTGGCAAGGTTGGGGAGTTTAGACCCAAAAGAGAGACATTTAGTGCTTATGTTCAGAGATTTGAGATGTTTTTCACCGCAATTAAATGGTATTGTTGAACTCGAAGGCGAGGACCACGAGGCAGTCAACGCTTTTGTCAATGACAGACAAAGGGCAATTTTTCTCACAGAGGTTGAGCCTGACGTATATTCAACTTTAACCAATGTTGTTGCTCCTAAGAAGCCAAAAAATGTTCCATTGAAGGAAATCATTGAATAGTTAAAAAAACACTATAACCCATGTCCCTTGGAAATAGCAGCGAGCTTCCGTTTTGGAACATGAGTTCAAAAGCAAGGAGGATCGGTGAATGATTTCATTGTTGGATTGAAGAAGTTGTCCATTCACTGTAATTATGGACAATTCTTGAACAGGGCCTTGAGAGATTGCTTTGCATGTGGCCTAAACAGCGTGAAAATATAGAATATATTGTTAAATACCGAAGACCTTACATTTGATCGCGCCTGTCAAATTGCCAAGTCAATGGAGATGGCTGAAAAAATTCTCAGGAGTTTCACCCTATGGTGGCCGCAGAAGAGAGTAAAAAAGGAATTATCAACCATGCAACTGAAAACCGAGGAAAGTAGTACAGCAAAAGAACAATCAAACAAGTCATGTTTTAGATGTGGAGGAAAACATAATTCCAATAGTTGTATGTTTAGAAATGCTAAATGCTTTAAGTGTTCTAAAGTAGGGCACATTGCCACAGTGTGTCATGAAAAAATCTTATTTGATTTCATCTAAGGTTAGCATTCATAATGTGCAAAATGGTAATGAATATGACAAGCTAGGCCTGTATAAATTATTTTCAATTGAAACTTATGTACCACATAACTGTTAGTACAAATTAGTTTGTTAATCAATGGTTGCATGCATGAGATGGATGTGGATACAGGAGCAGATTGCTCAATTATGAATAAGAGCACATATTTGCATAAATTTAGTTATAGTAGGTTTCCCCTTGCACCCTCGAACACAATGCTTAAGATCTTTTAAAATAATAAATAAATACTTTATTAACGTTAGTTGCGAATTCGAAGGAAGTGATTGCCCATTCTTCCTAGCCAGAGCCTAATGTTTAATTGCTCGACAGCTCAGATCTTGGCGTGAAAGTCAAATTTGCAGAGGGAGGAAAACCAGAGTACCCGAAGAAAAACCCTTAAAGTCAGATTGAGATCGACAAATCTCAGTCTACATTCCGAGCGCAGGAATTGAACCCGGGTCGTAGAGGTGGAAGGCATGACTGATGACCATTATGCCAACCTGACTCCCTTTTTAGGTTTATGATACAGTTTGTATATGAAATACTAGACCAAAACCTCATGTTCATAGAGGAATTCCAGGGACAGTAGTTAAAGTTTGTGGTCCCAGAACCTATGTAGTTAAGACTGGTTATAAGAATCATTACGTCCGCACTGATCACACAATCAGGGCTCATGACAACGTACCGGATATGGTTGCGGAGGCTGAGGTTATGATTCCTGATAGTCATGTGAACAGTCTGGAATAGAAACTAAAGGAAATAGCTCTGATAAACCTTCAGAATTGTCACAGGTTCCAGATAACTAAAACCCAGTTTTGCCACTGGTGCCTAATAGTTTAACTCAGAAGTGTACAAACTCACCATGTATTTTAAGAAGATCGCAAAGAATTAGAAAACCTGTTGATAGACTTAATCATTAAACATCTTGATATATTTAGATGGTTGTTGTTATCGTTAATTTTGGTTAGAATTTAAATCCCATCATTCTTATTCTTTTCTGTGGGGAAAACACTGTAATATAATTTTTTATAAGCATACCCATGATGCTTAGTGAAAAAAATAAAAGGAGAGAGAAACACACTACAAGTCTATTTAATAGCCTCATCAAAATACAACATTGTTGAATTAATGATTAACTATATTGAGGAATGTTCAGCAAAATGATGATGTTAATTGATGGTCTTCTGAGTTTCAGTTTTTTTAAAATATTATTGAATGCATTGCTTGTTCCTGAATCATGTATATTTTTACTACATTAAAAGTTCTATTTTTATTTTTCTTCATCAACAGCTTACAAATTATTTACATCAATGTTTACATACTTGATGGCCAAATTAACTCAAAATTGTAAATACTATGTTCTTAAATCTTAAATAAATTTTCCCTATTTTAGCTCATGCTAATGTCTAGGGTTTCGGCCAATCATAGTCACAGCAGATAGTGGGGCACTCTGCTATTGTCTATACAGAGTACTGAGGCAGATTTACATTTTTCAATGGTAGGTGCAGAAACAGAAGAATTTGGTAGACAGACTTCCAGGTTCTGATGGTTCTTGAGAAAAATGAGAAAGAGAAGGCCAGAACATCATGATCACTGTTAACTTGTCTATATTTAGAAGGGTTATATTTAGAGGAACAGGGATTTTCCTGAACACAACGAGGAAAGCTGATGCTTACAAGGTTGTTACCGATTTTATAGAACATGGTACATTGAGCCAAAAGGCGCCTGTATTCTTTGGTTATCCACACAAGGGAGGTGTACTCTTCTGCACTTAATCATGCAGTGTTAAAATTTCTTGTCTTTGGTGTGGTCAGCATGCGTGACTATTTATCTAAACAAAGCATTCGTATCATTCTCTAACCATTAAATAATAACAGTAATGGAAAAAATGTGAAGAAAATCCTACACCAAATTTGTTGAGAACCTGACCGGAATTAAACATCTATTTCCAGGGACAGCTTTGTTCAAATGTCCCAAGTATATAAAACAAGTTACTCCAGGAGTCAAAAATATCCACTTCTAATGCTCAAATATAGAATTTGTTGCGAGAAATTTCATATCGATTTTGTAAGCAAAACGTAAAAGAAAATAAGAAAACATAAAATGAACTTATTACACTCATACTCACATGACGCAACAATGACCTAAAAGAAAAATGTTTGCTACCTTTTAACAGCTCCAAGACACAAAATAGATCGAGTCCTAGAACTTTATGATATCTGATCACAAAATTGTGACTTTTAGCAAGAGAATAAAAAAATCTTAATTTTTCATTTAAAAAGATACTATTAAAATTAAAAACAACTTTATTGAACAAACTGAAGTTAACAATGACAAACCTCCCATTAACTCCAATAGTACAATGGGCAACTGTAAGCTCGTGCTCCGCTTGTACATGTTGGGAGTCATCAGCTGATTTCACAGCAACATCAACTGCATCAAAGTTTGACAAAGTAAAGCCTGGAAGCGAAGTAACGGTAGAATCGAGTGCCGAGTGATGTAAAACAGTCAGTCCTTGACTTGTATGAGAAGCAGTAAACAAGGAACCACTTCCGCTAGCTTGTGAGTCCAAAACTTGTGCCAAGGGTAAACTTTTCGAAGCAGTTACGTGTTCTAAGGCTGTTTGTTCTTGCAAACCAGCTTCACTTAAATCCATAAGCCCACCTTACAGGAAGTGAACCGAGTAAGACAAAATTAGCGGAAGTGAAGTTAGTTTCTAAGTGTTTTAGAGGGGGGTTGAACGATTTTCTTCTTTGTCGAAGGCCTCGATAAAATGGCGAGCTGAAGAAAACAACAATTAACAAGACTACCCTCCACACAGAACTCTGCTCCTGCGCAGAAGAAAGCTATAAAATCTTGTTCCCAGAGTCAACGTTACCCTTGTCCAGCGGAGCGGGAAGTCCAAGTAATGTTGTGTATGGTATTGTTAGTCGCTTGCAGGCAAACTGAAGTTCCGCTAGCTCTAAAGACGACTTTTAATTTAACTGATGTAAAGTTAATGTTTATAAATTTGGGTTTCTTCAAATTGCATTGTAAATTTGTATTGTCGCAAACAATTTTTAGTTTTTTTACAGACTGATTTGTGGGCGGCCTGGCCAAGAACGCGCCGTGGAGCTTGGTAAAAGGTAATTAGTAACGATTGAATTAAGATTAAGATTATTAGTATTAGATTAAGTACTGCTATAGTTTTTTTAATGACAAACCTTATCATCAAGGACGGCTTTGCTTAATTTCTTATATAGTGCGAATCTCTAGACTTGTAAGGTACGCTTTCTTTCTGATAAAATGTATATATAGTCTTTTTATAGATGTCTCCGGCCGCCTTTGGCCGGCAATTTGCAGTGGCGGCGGCACTGGGGGAGAGGGGGAAGGGAGCGGCTGTTCCCCCAAAAATAATTATTTTCGAATGTGATCCTTGTACCAAAATGTACTGAAATCGGCAGAGAATATGCAGGAAATAACGTCTCAGAGGGGTTAAAAATTCAAAAATTCCTGGCCGGATTATGCTCCCGAAGCCCCCTAGCTTTCTTGCTCCTGGGGCGCTTGCTGTCGGTCGCCATCGGTGCCCGAAATCTTGCCCCAGAATCAAAATTTGCTACCGCGCTTTAACTTGCACTTTGTTTTTTTTACTTAGCAAACAACAAAACAGACAGTCCTCCTTGTCTTTTTGTCAATTTGTGTAACTTTCACTAGTTAATTTTCAACCTCAAAAATGCTATTTTAGAACAACCTATTGGAGCAACTTTTAGGCCAACGAACAATGAGAATCAATGGGTGCATGAGACTTCCCCCACTATCAAATGGACGTTATGTTGCAACACACAAGTTCTACTTGCAGCTCTTGATCTCAATCTTTAATAGTGTCGCCATTAACAAGAAAAGTGGTTGCCATTTTCAGTCTTCAGATTCAGCAAGAAAATCGTCAACGATTCAGAAGAAACTATGAACTTCTAGGAAAGTTTTATTATTTTATTCTTATGCTTTCTTCTGTTCTCTTTTTTTATATTTTCATTTTTTGTCAAGTGCCTTGTAAGAGACCAAGTCACGGTGCCATCACACTGTCTCAGTGAATCGGTGAGTGACATCGACCCCCTCAGTTGTCATTCAGGGCCCAGTTGTTCAAAAGCCGATTAGCACTAACCTGGATTAAATGTTTAACCCACGATCTTGTTTCCATCTTAGAAAGATATATTTTAGCTCTAATTTTGAGATTCACAAGACTTTTCCTCAAAATTTTAACGTTATTTTGATAAAGCAGAAATTCCTATCAACCTCGTTCCCACCCCCAAGCCAGGGAAAAGGTTCTGGGAACAAGGTTGATATTCCTATTTGATGTTTTGCTTAACCGAGGGTTAAAATTGACCAGCCTTTGAACAACTGACTTTTTAAAAAATGGCAGTAACATCTTCTGAAGACACGTAATGACATGAAAATGTATTTATTATTCAAAATCAACAATATGAATCAACCTCGTTCCCAGCGCCTTTTCCATAGACTTGGGGTTGGGGCGGGAAAAGGCCCTGGCATCGGCCGGTCACATG
>JAOTRI020101467.1:0-14121 GCA_028564885.2 Zoanthus sanctaehelenae
TTGGGTTAAGCTGCTTGAAACTGGAACTGACTTGATGTCGCATTTAGCAAAGTATCTTATTGATCTAGAGACTCGTAACTAGCCATCTGGAAATATGATTTTTCCACATTGCTTATTGAATGTTTCACATTGTGTTAAAAATACTGGATAACTCCTAAAAAACAAGTAAGTTTCCAAAACTTCTGGAAAATCTTGAACAGTTTCATAAAGAAACCAAAGCTGCAGAAGCATCTAACTCTTGATTGCATTTATTTTATTTAGACTCAGTTTTAGGGCTTTTTCTGGGGCTTTTTTCTCACATTTTATGTTGGCTGGAACGCTGAAGAACTGCAAAATTGATGTGAACAGTAGTGTAGTTACCAGATGTATTTGTTTTGCCAGGAAGAGTTCAGGGTTGGGTCCTAGAAAGAATTTTTCTACCCTGGATAACTTGTGGAATGTAGTTATCGTCAATCAGTGAGCACTATGTTCTCAAAAACGTTTCGAAAAATGGAAAAGCAATTGAGGTTCCATCTTTTTGGTCTTGCTTTTTATTATTATACAAATCTGACATTAGCCATAAGGAACTTGAATCTTTTTATACCATATGCAGGGTGACCTGTTTCTTTTGTTTCATTTCATTTGAAAACAAAGATCTTGATAACCAAAACGTATAATTATGTAAAAAGTCTGAGATTAAGTAGTAAAAGAAAGTTTTAAATTGTCAAAATATCTACTGCTGAGGCCGCGAAACTCCCTAAAGTCATCAATCAAAATCCAACCACAAAATGGTCTATGTAAGAATTACTACTGTAGGGAGATACGGCAACCTGGATAGTTTGTATATTGATAATAACGAATCTCTAAGCAAGAAGATCAAGAATAGACTATTATTTAACCTCTTGGATTCGGCAACTTGGATTTGTTCTGATTTAGTCTGGGTTCTATATCTCGTTAAAAGGCAGTATATAAACAATTATACGTTGGAACCATTCGATTTTGCAATAAATTTTGTATTTAAAACTATAAAATATACGCTTTACGGATTTCACGTAATGAAAAGTTAAAATCTTAAAATGGCGTTTCGGCTGCACTTGCACGGAATAAAAGTGCTTAAAATTGGATAAAATTTGCATATTAAGTAAATACTGTTTATCGATTTTATACATGATTGTAACTGGTTAAACAATGGTTGAACTCAGCGGAAAAGTTTTTTGTTTCTTTAAGTTAGTTAATTCATGGGCGACTTATAATTTATAAGAATCGTCTCTATTAAAGTTATTTTTGTGTTTTTGTATTTCGATAGATTCTTTCATAATTCTGAGAATATATTTTTCTGTTTTTGCAAGTACTTGGACTCCATCAAAAAGGATTTTGTCGTCACGATTAGCAAAGGCATATCCAGCAATAGCAGGGAGATTGTGTTGTCCATTGGCCGTGTGCCGTACATTTTCTGTGACTTGACCTTAAATGGTTCTTCCTCTTTGCCTTACATAACATTTGCCACAATCGCACTTTACTTAGTATACAGTAGGCCTTTACTTTTACAAGTCTCGGCAACATATCTTTGTACGGCCTGAGAAGTATTTTTACTTTCGATCTGAGTTTGTTTAATGTTATAAGCCCGAATGTTAATAACGTCTTACCAAAGAGTTTAGTCTTGTTTTGATAAAAAAAAAAAGGTCTAGTTTATATCAATATGATAACAATTAGTCAAACGTTTCTTATTAAACGTTTAACATTCTGCAAGAACTGCCTGAGGTTCAATAGTGAGCACTGGTTATACTTTCAAAATATGGACAGATAGCACAATTCACAGAAACCATAATCCTTCACCCTTTGTTGATCTGCATTATTATCACCACAATTCAGTGGATTCCCTTATGACCTTGATATACTCCCACAGTTCTATCCCAAAATGATCTGTAGTACCTGCTCTAAAGCATTGCTATTGTAAAACCAATTCAAAAATTCTATCTACAGTTGACTTAGCCAGCAGGCTGCATCCAAACTGTTTCTTGTCAATCTTCATACTGTCATACAAGTCTCTTCTCATGAGTTTTTTCCTACAATTTTATATTTTCTTAAGAAAGTTTCTCTCAGTTCGGTGTAACTCTTGGAACACTACTCTTGAACCCGGCCTTCACTTGTGTACTTTCATCTTTCATTTTCTTTGATGCTTGCTCCATCGTCTGTTCAGTCACCTCATCCCTCCCACCCTTTCCTCCTTTTGTAGATTGTTGTTTTCTCGTTTAATAACGAAAAAATAACTTCTCCAGTTTTTGATAACTTCCTCTTTTTTTTTCACATTAAGAATTCTATTTCGTCTTACATGGTTCCAATCTACAAAGTCAACACCCTTTCAAATTTGGCTGAATAACCTCTGTTTGGTACCATAACTGTTTGTAAGTTTAGTAGCGAGGAAAATTTGAATATAGACAAAGTTTCCTCAATTTATGAAAACGGTTATTTTCCAACGCTCTTTATGGTAGCCAATTTTTCTCTTTGTACTGCAGTTGTTCCCTTTCTTTGCTACCTTTTAATACTAACTTCTTTTACATAACAGTTAGCTGTAATTCTTCATTCCACCTTTTTACAGACAATTTTGGTAAAATTCAACTATATATTCGACAAATCATCAATTGTTATCCAAATGTGACAGTTCTTACTATCAAAAAATCCTCTTGAGAGACATAATTTATGTTATTTGATAGTTTTCAAGAAACTTCCTGTTTCCGGCCCAACCAACTCCACAGCATATCTACCTTTCTTATTTTAAACACTCACATCGTTGAGACCCAAACATTTTTAGCATCCTCTTCCTTACCAGAGAGAGAAACACGTCAAAGGACTCTCCGAAATCCTCCGCCGCAACCTGTACAACAACAGGGAATACGCACCGTTTTCAAGTCAGGTCTACGATAAGGTCTCAACTGATCAGACCAAAAGACCCTGCTGACCCAAACCAACAAGATGGCGTAGTCTACAAGATACCATGTGCATGCGGAAAATTCTACATTGGAGAAACAGGACGATCAATACAAGAGAGGATGAAAGAACACGATCGGGATGTACGTTTTGTTCGAACTCAGAATTCTGCTGTCTCAGAACACGCAAACATAACAGGACACAAGCCACTTTGGAAAGAAGTGAAGTTTTTTGACAAAGAGAAACACTGGTAAACAAAAAAAGTAAAAGAAGCAATCCATATAAGCCTCAACCCCAGCAATATCTACAGGGATAACGGATTTGAAATTCCGGAAGCTTGGATAACGATTATCAAAAAACACCAAAACCACCGATGCGCCACAAACAAGCGGACGTCATAGGAAACCGCACAAAACAACAACAATAGGATTGAAATTAGCCAATCACAAAAAACCCCAACCATACATAATGCTGTACCGAAACCAGTCGTCTCCATCGCCTGAAGAAGACTAGCAGCAAGCAGTCGAAACGTCGCGAACAATATTCAGTGACTTGTCGTGAGACAAGAGAATAAACAGTTAATTTTTTAACTAACAGCCACAACGAATAATAACCTATTTCATAACATCCTCTTCCTATAAAAAGGCTGCCGGAAATTACGGTATTTCTTCTATTTTCAAGGTTTGACAGTGGCAGCAAAATGCAATCCCTAGTGCCACCATTTATAGAGATTGCGCAGCTCATGATATGTTTTTCTCAGGGCTTACAACTGAAGCTGTTTTGTAATACGTGGAAGCTTTTGGTGAGGGTTTCCTTTCCATAGGTAGGATGTCTTCTAGAACTGAAGAGTTCCACCAAACGCAGCAGACAATACTGGATTACATTTTACCAGAAACAGGCAGAGTAATAAAGCGAAGCCTAATCTTCAAAACAATAAATAGAATGTTTCAATTCCAAACCCTTGGGAATTTTATTGAAACAATTTGTTGCTTCAAGCTCAGTAAATGTTGAGTGATGATTATTCACTAGATATTCTCTGATATTCTCTTTGGCTTTTGGCGAATAATTGCTAAATAATGTTCAAATGTCCATTGGTTTATAAAAATTTATGTTCTCATGCACATTTAGATTCGACTGGGCTCAATCACAATAGCTGTTAACTCTTATAAAACTATCAAGACAGTCCTTCGTCACACAGAACAGCTACTTAATGAAGTGGTTAAAGGTATCATCCACAGGCTTGGAGAGACAAATTTGTCACAAGTTATCGTTCTCAGGTTTGTAACTTCTGCCATTTCTTCACAATAAATTTAGGTGAATCAGGTGAGACAATAAATACTGCAGTTATGCAATCTTAGCCTGCATTTTGTTATGATGATTTTTACTGGTGTACCTGTGTTAAACCCAGTCATAATAGGTTTGGTTTTCTGTGTTTTTTATCGTCCAACAAAATGTGTATCTCACAGTTCCTTGCAGCAGCAGCTCCACTCACAAGGGTTAGTACGGCATGTAAGCTTCCCATGATATTTGAGCCAATGAAAGGGAAGATAAAACGTACGCTAACCTTAATTCAGCCAATCACAAAGCTTGTTCTAGTCTTGAATTTCATGGGAAGTATACATGACTCTCACAAGGTTCATTTCTTGCTCGATTATGTGAGGAGAATAGGGACCTGAAACAAAAGTTAGCCCAGTGAATGCTTCTAGAGCGTCTTGTTTTTATTTGTTTATCACAAAAGGTGATAGCCAGACTTCATGTAATTATAGCCTTTGCCAAAGATTTGGCACATCTCACCAATTTACTGCTCAAATGGTTGTGACTTAAAAGGGTACTGCAAAAGAAGGTGATCAAGAATCGACTGGAATCGAACTATCTTCCCAACAAGTTCGGGAACAAAATTTTGTCATCCTTGTTCTGGTGGTAAAAATGCGGATAAACATGTAAATAAAGAAATTACTGATGACGAACTGTTATCGGTCTGTTATTTTAAAAAAGTGTTTAACAAGTGAATGAGGCAATAAAAACTCATGAATATGAGACTTTCACTGAAAATTACTTACAAGTATTAGTTGTTCGGATTAACTGAGAAAGGTAATTATATTATGAATCTGAATGACATGCTCATAACGTACTCTACAAGTATACGCCTATATATTTAGAAGTAAGTTATTCATTGGTTCGATAAAACACATGTGTATGGTCAGCAACGGCCCACTTAATAATTTTAGATGTTTATTTAAATGTTTTGAAAATATCGTCCAAGGCTAAAATGCTTCACAAAAACAAAAATTAATATATTAACAAAAGTTGCGGGGCATTCGATAATTATTGCCAGTTGCAAACGGTCCGTCCCTATACAGTACTAGATGCATAATGGTGCGTTTACTCATGCCCAGATAAAGGATTTTGTTGAGAAAGGAGAGCAGCTTGGGAAAACTGTTTTCTTATCATAGCTTGATGTCAAAGCTGCTTTGTCTTTAGCAGTTATCAGATTTAGTTCAGTGCTAGGTTGCCTATCAAGTTTGTAGTATTTTGAAATAACAATAAAAGTGTTCTAGATAATTTTCCTTTGCAGGTGAAAGAAAACGGATTGTTTTATTCAGAAAGTTCGATAGCCTGCTGAAAAAACTGCAGAGCGCCAGCAACGCCGGCTTCAGTACACATTTGCAACTAAGAGGATAGACTGATAGACTTAACGCAGATTGGCGCATTTACTAGGGCTACCTACGGAGTTGCACGGTGTCTAAGGGCTTTAAATTCGGTAAGCGGGCAGACTGTTAAATTGTGTTATTTTCCCTTCGGGCCGCAGAACAAAAAGTTAGACCGCTTACCAGACTTGCTTGCCTCCATATGAACAGCTATGAACGTTTTTTTATAATAATTTTCATTTATG
Source organism: Zoanthus sanctaehelenae (assembly GCA_028564885.2). Classification (NCBI taxonomy): domain Eukaryota; kingdom Metazoa; phylum Cnidaria; class Anthozoa; order Zoantharia; family Zoanthidae; genus Zoanthus; species Zoanthus sanctaehelenae. The sequence goes on from JAOTRI020101467.1 coordinate 5,801, forward strand.
CTATAACACACGTGGAGTCTCGAAAGTTGATAACATTTATGCTTTCTACTTTATTAATAGAAATGCTAAATTTGCCTTTGTGACAAAACGGAAATATTTTCAGTGACGGTCCTTCATTACTTTCTGTAAAAATAGGAACAATAATAGTAACTAATAAAGAGAAATATACAGTTTTGTCACAATCCGGGTTTTGCAGAAGTGCCATTCTTGGTCATTCTTGGTTTAGAAACGGCTTGTTTGCTTCTTTGTCTCAAACAATATTTTCTCTTTGTTCCAAAGTTGGAGGAAGCCTTCTTCCTAAATAAAGACGTTGAACATAGAATGCAATAATTACTTGAAGTTTCACCTTGAATTTCTGAGATCAAGTCTCCAAAATGCAAAGTAACATTGACAGTTTTAAAACACAGCTGCCATGTATACTCGATTAATTTCGCTATTTCTTTTCCTGCTTAGTTTGCTGTCAACTTAAGTTGCGATTACTTCGAACTTTGAGTGATAGATTCACGATGACATGTTACTTCTTCCTAAGCAAAATTACATTAGCAAGGCAATAAATTCTAGATGACTTCGGTACATTGTTGACAATATATTTACAAACCATTTTTCGCATATTTCTACTTTTGTGCAAAAGGCGTGAAAGTTGTTTTACTGGTATACGACTTGGTTGGCAATCACGTGCGACACCACGACTTTTATGTCCAACATACTGATAAGACAGAAATTTGGCATGATACCTGCAGTATTCCTCTACTAAAAACGGCTCTTTATCGTGACGAATAAATACAGATAATTGTTCAGCTCCTTCAAATGCATTACAGTCATTTACTGAAGAGTTTGTCAGACTCGTTGTTGATATTATGAAATATTGTACAACCAGAACAATGCAAAAAACAGCCGTCAACACACTTGGTACTGCTATTTGTACGAACGATAAACTGTTTAAGAAACTATTCAGTAAACAAAAATAAGATATAAAACTTACACTCAAAATCACTACAAGTCCAAGACTTCTTCCCTGTACGTACAAATGTACTAAATGTTATTTTGAAAGAATCCAATATGGCGTCCATGTTATTGCTAGTGTTGTTTCTTGTATCTGTTTCTTTTTCAGAGAAATTGTCAATTAAGTTCCTAATTACTAAAGAGTAAGTATTCTTTGAGTATTCGTGTAAGACATTTGAGTTCATTTGATTTTCATTTGAGTTCTTTTAACTTTTTGCTTTTGAGTGGTTCGTTGAACGACCCGTTTCGAAAGTGACGCTCGACATCTTTTGGTCTGGGTTTACCACGAACGACATGTGCGTTTATGTGTAGTTTGAGCGTCTCAGCAGGAAAGAAATCTACCATAGCTGTAAACCGAAGCACAGCAAAAGCTCCCATCACACTTTGCTTGGATATGATGCAAATCAAGCTGACTCACGTTGTCGCGACACGAAACGTGCATGGCCTCGTTTGCCTGCCTAATTTGCATACACATTTGCGACTACGACGATAGATGTGAACCCTAAACCTTGACTCGTGCCGGCCTTATGGCCTGTGCATGAGTAATAAGCACAGCAAATATGTCAGTTCAGTCAGAAAGGTATCAGAATGTTCCCACTTATGTGTTGCAGTCATCAATTTTTAAATACAAAGTCATTTAAAGAATTCTTGGAAACTTCTGTCAAATGTTCGATCGCGAAGTGTTCATCTAAGAATTCGATTATTATCCTTTCTCAATCACCTAATTCTGGAGATATCCTTTAAAGTCACAATCCTGCTCAAATCCCGTAAAGAAAATAAGCTCGTGATTCAGCAAGGAAACCTCAGATGTTAATCGAGTAATGCAGTGATGAGTCTTGTGCATGTACATTCTAGTTTGGGATAAATACTTCTTAGATTTGAGATTGCTGAATAGCCCATAGGTCCAGAGTTGTTACATGCAATAAATGAATTTGAACTTTTACATTAAGTTTGCAGAGCCACCAGCCTGAAACTGAATTCGATTATTCCAATTAGTTCGTCAGCTGGCACTGCATGTTCATTGTGACGATTAGCTGAAATCTCCAAAGCCTTTGGCAAAGGACAGATCGTAAACTGAAACAGTTCAGAGTAAATTAAATTTCCCTGGTTCCTCAAACCCCAGAGAAAGATTTAGTGACACCACCAAACCAAGAACACGCGGTACCTGAACTGAGCTGCTGACAATAAAAGGAACACAATAAAACTTGTGTAGTCTGCGTCGGTTTCTAATTTTAGTAAATATGCTTAGACCGTCTGCGAATCAGGGCGGGATTTTGTATTTTACATAGTGCTTTGTTGATCAGTTATATGTGCGAATTCGTGATTGTATGGCTTTACTATCCCATTATTTTTTCGTGCTGATGGTTTCCAGTTTTTGTAAATGTGCTGATTAAAGTGCTACGGTGATCAAATTTTTTTCCCTTTGATCTTTTAGGTTAATCACTTAGGAGTCTACGAAACATTACAGATCCCCTTTATCGTTTACAAATATCTGCATTGGTCCATAAACAGCCTCGCGCCTTCGCTGGGTTGGCTTGTTGGCAAATATCAATATAGAAAACCAAATAGGAAACCGCGGCGTCCTTTTCAAAACTTTGTAAGCGCGAACCAATAGCGAATTAGGCTGGTGATAATTGCGTGACTTCTGTCCTGGATATGATTTGTTAATCGATTGGTCTAATACCGGTCGTAGAATTTTACTACCCTGGCCAAAACTATGCAATTTTTCCTCCAAAATACGCATGCGTCTTGTTTTATTAATTTGGACAAATTAACATTTAATATCAATCTATTTGTTATTTCAGTGGCTGTAGTGGTAGTGGTAAAACTTATAATGTACAGTCTCTGATGAAGATATTATTAGCACAAACGGCTGGCGGACAACAGACAGACATTAGTAAACACATTCTGGCATCCTTCACTGCACTGAAATCACTTGGTTGCGCTAAAACTGCTTCTAACTCAGATTCGTCTAGAGTGGTGAGATTTACTCTATTCTGCTGTAAGAACTAATCAAAATGATCATACAGGGTTGGACACTAACGATAGCCTACTAGCCAGAGGATCGTAAAATCTCAGTCTTCATTGAGGATGTCAGGCGGTCGTGGTTGGCGCAGTTGGTAAGATCTCTGCTTTCCAACCACAAGGTCCCGAGTTCGACCCCCGCACTTTGCCGATATTCGAATATTTGTGTGACCTTCTTTTCCGCTTAAGCCAACTCAGCTTTCCGTCCTTCCGGGGTAGGTAAATGAGTACCAGCGTCTGCTGCGAGCTAACCTGCGATGGATCAGTGTCCGTCCAGGGGGAATCAAAAGGGACTTTAAGAAATGAGGACGGAAGCAAAGATGACGGCGGCTGTCAGAAATATTATTTCCCGCTTAGTTTATCCGTTTAGGTCATCGATAAGTTTTCATTTTAGACTTTGTACAAGATTCTGCAACATTAAATGGTAAAAGGTTCATTGTCGAATGCAAACAAAAGCTTCTAAACTTTGTTGTTTGACGTTGTCGCTGTCCACGGAACCCCAAAAGTGAGCTTGTCGCGGCGTATCAGTGAAGACGACGGGGAGCACCTGGTCAGCTCGCAACATTCTAACGTGCAACTATTGTATTTTGTAATTAAGGCCATTGTTTTCTTTCGTTCTCGTCGTCGTCACCGTCCTCGTATCTTAAACTCCCTATAGACTCTCATCCACTTAACACTACAGAAACCACAGATAAGCGCCGGCCCCATGGGCCACTGGGATCGTATAAGGGTTATAAGGATTTAGCTAGCTTAGCTAGTATTGAGGAAGTCATCCAATGGAAAGTAAAATAATTTATTTAACTTGTAGTTTCATATTTCACTCTTGGCATTATAGACTAGTTAGTAATATAAGTTGAGAAGTTAGTGTAGAGACCTGTCACGTAATCATGTCTATGCTGGATTGGAGTTAGAGAGTATTAATTTTATCCTCGAGTGAAAAATTATACAATATTTCCTGAGTTTCTACAATAAGTAACTCATTAAAATGTATACTTTTAAATGATAAGTGATTTAAGATTCTCCCTTTGATTCTAAAACTGAAGCAAACATTTTTTAGACATGTGTATAATAATTATTAACATTAGTTCCGTGAATGCACAATGTGAGAATATTGGAGAGTATTCCTGGCAAGAGACAATATTGAGATATGTTAGAGTTGACACGCGGGATTGACTCATGGTCCCGTACCGCAGGCACATACCCGCGTTACAGCATGGGTTTTTTTCTCTCGGTTTTATCCTATTCCTGCTAATCAACCCACATATTCAGGGTAACAACATCGAAATTCATCAAATCGAAACTTGGCAGATTTTTACCGAATTCTTTTCAATGCATTGTTTTTTTTCCTAATGCATTTTTTCAAAATCGAAAACTAATTTCGACCTATTGTTCTTTAATGATTCATGTAATCCCGGGCATAAACTAGACAACCTTTTACTCTTATAACCTCAGAAGAACAAAAAACTTTGCCAAACCTACGACTTGAACTAAACGAAATCAATTAAATTTTGTCAATTTAATATAACCAGCTCTTACGGTGGGGTCAAACGATTATGAGAGTTGACTCAACTCTCATCTACTATCATTGATTTTTAATAGCCCACGCATGAGCTCGCGAGAGTGTCTGAGTATAATTGCGTGACATACTTTGTAAACTATAAAATTTAAAAAATGGCAGCCTCTGTTTTATAGTTTTAGATTAGCTTTGTATGAAAAAAAAGATAAAGAAGCTTGGTCCAAGCGTGGAAAAACAATTCACTGGACAAAACACGGCAAGGAGGAAACGTTTTGCCATGTAATCGACGAGTTGCCAATTGAAAATACAGCGGCGTACAGAGAGATGATGCGAATTTTCGAGTTCTTGTTGTTTATTTCAAGTTGAGAGTTGAGCCCACAAATCCCAAAAACTACTGCTGCTGGCCGAAAAACTCTTATCAATTCTCATGCAGTGGTCAAACGACCGAAAACTCTCATCGACTCTCATGAGAAATTTGAACAAGTTCAAAGTTGACTATGAGCTCATGATAGTTGATGAGAGCGCGTGAGAGTTGGCAGTCCAACGAGAGCAAGAGTTTGAACTCGCATCGACTCTCATGTTCGTTTAACCCCGCCCACTTTATACAATGTCATTGGCCAGTAGTGGATTTTCATAGTACATATTTTGGTAATACGTATACTGATTATGCATCTAGTTCTTACAGAATTTGTTTTTCTTACCAGGGTCAGTTTGTAGAGTTTCATCTTTCAGATGGTGTAATTAATAAAACCAAGATCCAGTGTTACTCACTTGACTCTGTAAGTATGTTGTTTTTCAGTAGTTAAAACTCGCATTGTACGACAAATGAGAGTATACTTATTGCATTATCTGTTTATTTATTTATCAATTTACATGGTTCTAGCTATTCCTTGAATACTCGGATAATTGCTGGCATTATGAAAGAAAGAATTTAGTATTTGGACTTGGATTTTTTTTTATCCTGGAGAGCTATTGTTATCATCAGTCATTGAAGAACATGTTTTTATCAGTAAACAATATGTTAAGACCAAGTGAAACATTTTCACTGTAAAACAATATGTTGATTGAAAAGTATACCCTTCACGAAAGACTATCTGTTAAGAATAGAATATTTATATTTGATCACTTGGCAGCTCAATGAGTTCAAGAAATACAGCGTACTCAGAGGGAAAAATGTATTCAGGGAGCACTTGATACGTACATATCATAGTTCATCTGTTTGCACTAGAGTGCTTTAATTTCAAATATCAAATGCTATGCAGAAAAGTATTACGTTAAACAACGATTCAGATTAGTACATGTATTGCGAAACTGGGCTCAGATTAAGAAGAATGAGCTTCACAGACAAAATTTTAGATTTGATGTTCGTGGGATGTAGGAAGAATATTTTAATACAGTACTCACCGTATCCAAAAAAAAAACACTCAAATATATATTCCAGATTAAAATGCGGTCATCCATTGTGATTTCAGAGCCGAATTGCAACAGTACAGCCTGGAGAGCAAAGCTACCACATCTTCTATGAAATGCTGGCTGGTGTTACACAAGAGGAAAGAGGTACAACCTGCACTTGGTATTTGCTTCGTTGTAAATCAATTAATCCTCATAACTGTTGCTCTTCGACCATCCTTTTTTCCGCTGTTAGTCAGTTTTAGATGAACTTTCAAAACTTAAAGTGGTTTTAACTTCATTTGATGTAGTTCTAAGTTTTGCGTTTTAGCTGTTCAATTATATGTTCAAAAGCCTAATGTTCTTCTTATGTCAACAGGGATATTGGCGTATAAGTAATACGATTATCTGTTTCAAAATTTTTTCTCAAGAAAGTGACCTTGCATGATTACCAATTAGTTATCTTAAGTTAATGCGAACCATTAAAAACATGGTCATTCTTATTCTTAAGCCAAGTAAGTGGAAAATAGTTTTTTGGTGGGTCACAACTGCACTGGGTAATCCACCAATTCAAAATAGTTTTTAAGCAATTTGCTTTTCTTCTAATATTTCTTACGATTCCAAATACAGTGCGTTTTTCCAGCTTTCCTTTCCCTGGCTGGTCTCCCCAGTTAAAACCCAAAATCCAGATTGTTTTCTGCTAAACACTATACAAAATTGCCCATACTCGTGCCATTAACACTGTACATGTGACTGTTTTTTACTTGCTCTGCAGTCTTCTTACCGCCTTTGTTTTGCATTTCCTTGATTTGCGAGCCGCCTCTAAGAGAATGCCGAATTAGGCAACTTCATGACAACATCAGTTGTTGCCAGTATTTTGGACTGCTTTTGTGCAGTTGCGGTGTAGGTTTTCGTCACAAACTACTCTTGATGGAAAATCGTATTTTTGAAAATATGAATTAGAGATGATACAAAATTTGTAACTACCATCACGTGTTCACATCCCAATTAGATACTTTATATGTGCCTCGGAGGTATTTTTTTTTAATTTCAGTATTTGTTTTCCCGTTGTTCGTGTTTATTTTTTCTACCAATTTAATAATAATTCGTTTACTGCAAACATTGCAGTCAAGACTTGATTGTCTTGTATTCATTCAACTGACAAACAGTTTGTAAAGTTTTTGTTTCATCAAATTTTGGTGATAGCCCATAAATTTCCCATCGTTGGTCCATCCATATAGGCTTCGGTGCTGTCTTTTCCTTGGCTAATGCCAGAAAAGATGCATTCTTCTTCATTGTTAAACTAACAACTTAAACACATAAGTGTCCTACTTGGTCTTGGTATCTAATTTCTCGGACAAGGACAATTGCGGTTATCTGCATGGATCGGCGGGAGAGTGTTAAATCTTTATCTTCGATCCCAGACGATAAATTAAAGTGACAAACGTCAATGGCATTACTTCCATTCAGAAGCTGAAATCTATTTAGGTAAATACCTCCATTGAAGCCTGGTGTCATCATTGCTCATAATTTAGCCAGCTTGATACGTCGCTTTGTCTACATGTTCTAAACCCCGACGTGAGTAAGCCCGTCTCAGCGCTATTCAGTATGATGAAATCAACATCTTTTTATTCTCAAAAACATGGTTCAAGTCTGGAATAGTTTGAAGTTGAAGATCAACAATTTGTAGAGCAGGGCTCTTCTCAAACACATTGTGTGGCTTTATAACTCCTCTTGCGTAGTTCCAAAACAAAAATTTCTAGTTTGGACGACGGATTGGCTATCACATGTTAGCCAATCAAATTGGAGTATCTGCGAAAGGTTGTCGCCAAGTTTCTGCTAAATATCTAAACAGTTTACACTATTATACTGGCAGTGACATATACCCAAAGATCTATTTATTAGAATAATATCTTTCCTCTGCTGTTTTACCTTAAAACAATTGTTTCTCACGAACAGCCAAGCTGCACTTCCAGAGATATTCAGCATACAACTTAAAATACTTGTGTTGTGGCAAAGTCCCAACAGATGCGGAAGAGGACACGCTAAAAACAAAGTTTGCCAAATGGAGGGTAAGTACATAGCTAACTGTCGCGTTCTTGATCATACTTAGGTTCAAGGATTGCAGAAGGATAAGAAACTGAAAAATCTATCAATTTTGCTTTTAAAAAGTTATTAATATAAACCTAGATCTATTTCAAAATCTTGGGAAAGTCGAACTCCATATAAAATATCTAGAATTAGTAAAATCCAACTAGTAGGCTATTACCAATGCTGCGTTCTGATTGGTTGAGCTACTAGTAGGCTATCTGTTCTAGCCTACTAGTAGCGAAAAGTGCCGGCCTAGTAAACCAAAACAATGGCGGGCTGAATCGTGTTTTGCCGAAGT
>JAOTRI020101478.1:0-14121 GCA_028564885.2 Zoanthus sanctaehelenae
AGTGCTAAAAACGGCTTGATTGGGGGCACCGGCTAGGGGGATGTCGAGCCCTTTGGTGATCTTAAAATAACTCATATGAAAATGTTAGCTTGGGAAGCTGAGGCGCTTTATTTGAAGCGAAGCCCAGCCTAGGTTTATCTTAGAGAATTCAAGGAAAAACTGAATTTTTTTTCTTTTAACCGCTGATAAGGCGTTGGTTAATTATGCTATGCTCCTTCTTTCTTGTCAAGCTCTTTTTAAGAAAGAGGGGATCGGTAGCAGCCTTAAAAGCCGGCTAAGTTTTTTATACAATAGCCAGCATCGCTGGTTGCAGCTGTTACTAAAGAAAAATCGATGTTTTTTGTTTTACTCTCGTGAAAAAAGCGGTAAAAAGAAAAATTTTTGCATTACAATTAATAAAAAGCTGCGCCAAGCAATAGAAATAGCTTAAAAAACGGTAGTGATGAAGAAGTATCGCATTGAGAAAGATTTTCTGGGGGAGAAACGTTTAGGTAGTGAGGTGTACTACGGCATTAATACCTTGCGGGCGGTAGAAAATTTTAATCTCTCAACTGCTCGGTTAAAAGATTATCCGGATTTCATAATCGCCCTAGCACAAGTGAAACAGGCGGCGGCGCGGGCTAATTTACGGTTAGGTATTTTGGAAGCACGAATTGGAAAGGCAGTGCTTGAAGCCACGCAGCGTGTTATTGAAGGCGAAAAGCATGAGCAGTTCGTAGTGGATATGGTGCAGGGGGGAGCTGGTACTTCTACCAATATGAATATGAATGAGGTGGTGGCAAATTTAGCACTGGAAATTTTAGGTAAAGAAAAAGGGCACTACGAGGTGGTGCATCCTAATAATCATGTGAACGCCTCTCAGTCTACTAATGATGTTTATCCCACCGCGCTAAAGATGGCAATTCTGCACGAAATAGAAAAGCTTTCAAACACAATACAAGCGCTGGCCGCTTCGTTTAGAAGGAAAGGCGCTGCGTTTAAGAAGATAATAAAAATGGGACGGACTCAGCTGCAAGATGCGGTGCCCATGAGCTTAGGAGAAGAGTTTAAAGCCTTTGGAGTGAACTTAGAAGAAGAAATTAATCGGTTAAAGGATTCAAAGGCTCTGCTGAAAGAAGTGAATTTAGGCGCTACTGCAATTGGCACTAAGGTGAATGCGCCTCGAGGATACGACAAAATTGTGGTGAGAGAGCTCAGCGCCATTACCGGTGTGAAACTGCGAGCCGCGAAGCATTTGATTGAAGCAACTTTTGATGCGGGAGTGTTTGTGCAGCTTTCTGGAGTTTTAAAGCGGTTGGCGGTGAAGAGCTCAAAAATTGCCAACGATTTAAGATTACTTTCTTCTGGCCCTCGGACCGGCTTTAATGAAATTAACCTACCACAGCTCCAAGCTGGTTCTTCCATCATGCCCGTCAAGGTAAATCCGGTGATTCCAGAAGTAGTGAATCAAGTGGCTTTTAAGGTGATCGGCAATGACTTAACCGTTACTTTAGCCGCAGAAGCGGGGCAGCTGCAGCTAAACGTCATGCTTCCCATCATCACTTTTAGCTTGATGTCTAGCTTCACTTTACTCTCTAAGGCACTGCTCGCCTTACGAGAAAAATGCGTTGAGGGCATTACTGCTAACGCTAAGCAGTGTCATGAAACGGTGATGAACAGCTTGGGCCTCGCCACTTTTCTTAATCCACTTTTTGGCTATGAAATCACTTCTCAGTTGGCCAAAAAAGCACTGCGGCAGGAAAAAAGTTTGTACGACTTGGTGGTGAAAGAAGAAGGATTACTCAGTGCTAAAGAATGGGAGCGTCTCTTCACCGTTAACAACATGATGAAGCCGCAATTCCCAGACTTCTTTAAAGACAAAGCCTAAAGTGAAAAAAGGTCTTCTTAACTTAAAAGTCCTTAACTTGCAATTAACACCTTTTTAAGGTATAATTTAGACGTTGTTTAAGCAGGTTTACTGAAAAAGTGCCGACGTGGTGGAATTGGTAGACACGCTAGATTTAGGATCTAGTGCCGAAAGGTGTAAGAGTTCGAGTCTCTTCGTCGGTATCCTTTTTGCTCTAAAAATAAAAAAATCTTTCGATCGGTTTAGGAAAGTCTATAAACGTTTTACATGGCCGCTCAGCTTATTGATGGACATAAGCTTAGCCAGACTCTTTTGTCTCGGCTCAAAGCAGAAGTAGCAGTAGCGGTAGAAAAACACCAGCAGCGTCCCGGGTTAGTCACCATTTTAGTGGGAAAAAATCCGGCTTCGCTGTCGTATGTGAGTTTGAAGCTGCGAAGTGCTCGTGAACTGGGGTATTATGATGTGGAAGAGCGGCTGGTGGCTAGTATTAGTGAGGCTAAGCTGTTAAGGCTAATTGACAAATACAACGAAGCAAAAGAAATCCATGGCATTTTAGTGCAGCTTCCCCTACCGCCTCATTTTTCCACTCAGCGGGTACTGGAGCGGATTGCTCCGCATAAAGATGTAGACGGGTTACACCCCTACAACTTGGGAAAGCTGTTTAGCGGCTACCAATCGAATCTACTCTGCCCCTGCACTCCGCTTGGAATAATGGAAATTTTGCGTCATTTCAAACTTTCCACTAAAGGTAAGCATGCCGTGGTCTTAGGGCGTTCAAACCTAGTGGGAAAACCAATGGCAACCCTGTTAGCACAAGCTGAGCCGGGGGGCGATGCCACGGTCACTTTAATCCATTCGTCAAGCCGTAACATTGAGCCTTTGGTGCGGTGCGCTGACCTCTTGGTGGTGGCAGTAGGACGTCCCGGCTTTCTAAAAGCAAGCGCGTTTAAACCAGGGGCCGTAGTGATTGATGTGGGCGTTACGCAGGTGGCAGAAAAAATCACCTCAAGGGGGAGAAAAATTCCCATTCTAAAAGGAGATGTGGATTTTGAAGCAGCGCTCGAAACTGCTAGTTACCTCACCCCAGTGCCCGGTGGAGTAGGGCCGATGACGATTGCGATGCTGATGAAAAACACTTTTACCGCCTTTAAAAATCAGCTCTAAACTGGCGAAACGGTGCAGTAACAGAAGGTTTTATCGATGCAGCTCTCCACTAGCGCGTTAAAGGTTTGGGAGATACTACAGCCCCAAGATAAAAAACGTTTTTACTTAATCCTCTTGCTAAACCTAATTAGTATGATGTTGGAAACGTTTAGCATTGCTTTAGTCTTTCCACTTATGGTTAGCTTACTGCAGCCAGAGCTATTGTCGAATCATCCTCTTATTAAACCTTTTTTGGAGGCCTATTCTCCCTTTCGCGGGCGAAACTTTATTGTTTTTATTTCCGCAATGCTCGCTTTCTTTTTTATGTTAAAGAATGTCTTTTCAGTCTTTTTGATTTGGATGCAGTCAAAAGCCACGGCGCAGATCCATTTGAATCTAACCGGTACGTTATTAAAGTATTATTTGAACCTTCCCTATTTGCTGCATGTGAAACGGAATACGGCCACTCTCTTAAGAAATCTCAATGAGCAGAGTCAAAATATCATCACTTTCTTTGTGCAGCCGGTAATTTTACTCTCTAGCAGCTTGGTGATAATGCTAGGCATTATCGTCTTCCTCTTGATAACCGATCTGTTTTCACTGGTAATAATCAGTCTTTCTCTCTCCTGCTCTTCTTATTTTTTTCTTAAGCTCGTTAAGAAGAAGCTGATAAGTGTCGGTTCCATCCAAGCAAAAGCCTGGAAGATAAAAAATTTAGCTGTGCTACAGAGCCTAAGTGGCTTTAAAGAAACTAAGGTGCTTTCAAAAGAAAAGTTTTTCTGGTCCCAGTTTTATGAAAGCTCTAAAGTGTTTAATCAAAGTAATGTTTTAGGCAGTGCTTTGAGTCATTCTTTGCGTTTCTTCATAGAATTTATGGTGGTGGCTACCGTGCTCTTTATAATTATTTTACTGCTCCTGCAGGGAGAACAAACTGAAAACTTAGTGATAAAAATAGCCGTTTTTTCTGCTGCCGCGCTTAAGCTACTTCCTTTGGTAGTGCAATGCACAAATAGTTTTTCCATGTTCTACTCCGGCATGGCTTCTATTGATATTATTTATAAAGACATTAAAGAATTTTCTAAGTACGATAAAAACTTGTATAAAAAAACTGCGAGGCAGATACTGTTTTTCAAGAAAAACATCCGTTTAAAGCGAGTGAGTTTTTCTTATGCCAACTCGGAAAAAGGTCTTTTTGAGAATTTGTCTCTAACGATTGAAAAGAACAAATGGATTGCTTTCGTAGGCCCCTCCGGTTCTGGAAAAACTACCTTAGTGGACCTCCTGCTTGGTCTCTTGTCGCCTACTAAAGGAGAAATATTGATTGATGATAAAAAAAGAAAGCATGAAGGAGAACTGTGGGGGAAGGGCATTGGCTATGTTTCTCAGTCCATTTATCTCTTAGACAATTCCATCAAAGAAAATATTGCTTTTGGAGAACCTAAGGAGAAGATCGATACAAAGAGAGTATGGGAAGTGTTGGAGACAGCTCAGCTAGCGGAATTTGTAAGGGGGCTACCCAAGCAACTCGACAACATAATTGGAGAAAATGGAATCACACTTTCCGGCGGGCAAAAGCAGCGCCTTGGAATTGCACGCGCTTTGTATCATCGTCCTAGTCTACTGGTTTTAGACGAAGCCACCTCTGCCTTAGACAATCAAACTGAGCAACAGTTCATTGCAGCAATGCGAGCTTTGAAAAAAAGCCAGCTGACGGTCTTGATGATCGCGCATCGCCTCACGACGATTAAGGACTGCGATATAATCTACTGTTTATCTGAGGGAAAACTAGTTGGCAAGGGTAGTTATGAAGCACTTAAGACTGGCAATAAGCCTTTTCAGGCTATGCTGAATGCGCGCTAAAGCCCCAAAAAATGGGAGCGTGAAGCGTTGTTTGCTTTGCCTTTTTACCCTTGCTCTTGAAACTTCAAATTGTCCTGCTTCACCTTATCACGCAGCTTAGCTCGAAAAGTCTTCAGCGCTTCCTTCACCGGGGCGTACTTCAAGGCTAAAATTTGTGCCGCATAAAGAGCAGCGTTTTGAGCACCAGTCTTGCCAATAGCCACCGCAGCTACTGGCACTCCCGGAGGCATCATCACTATCGAATAAAGTGCATCTACTCCCGATAAGGGGCCATTCTCGATGGGAATACCGATGATGGGGAGTGTGGTGTAGGCCGCACATACCCCAGGCAGGTGTGCTGCTAACCCAGCTGCCGCAAGAATCACTTCAAAGCCTTTTTCCTCAGCGCTCAACACTATCTCTTTGGTTGCTTCTGGAGAGCGGTGTGCGGAAGTAACGCGGAGAGAGTAGCGAATGCCTAATTCTTTTAGAACGGCTTTGGTTTTTTCCAAGCTAGGCAGGTCTGAAGCACTACCTAGTAAAATTAACACTGCAGGCGCAGCTAGTTTTGAGGTCATTTTTCTACTGTTTTAGTTTGAGGGCTAAGTTTTAGGGTTAAACCTGCAGTTGCAAGTACTGCGTCAGTCCCATTTCTTTTATAAGGTTTAGCTGGGTTTCTAAGTAGTCGTAGTGCTCTTCTTCGTCTTTGAGCATGTTGAGTAGCAGATCACGAGAGCCAAAATCGGCTACTGCTTCACACTGCGCGATTGCTTTTTTGAGGAGCGCAACTGCTTCTTTTTCAAGCGCTAAGTCTCCCTCTAACACTTTTTCCACCGTGCTTCCCACCCGCATTTCTCCCAGCTCTACCTTAGGCATCCCTTTTAGAAAAAGAATACGCTCCATCAAAAGGTCAGCGTGGTGCATTTCTTCAATCGATTCTTTCTTTTCGTGCTCGGCTAATTTATTGTATCCCCAGTCTTTAAGCAGCTTAGCATGGAGAAAGTATTGGTGGATTGCAGCTAATTCGTGAGAAAGCGCCTGGTTTAGATATTCAATTACTTTTTCATTTCCTTGCATAATGTTATTTAGTACTCCTAAGTCTTTGAGATAAAGTTTTTTTGTTAATAGTTTAATAAGCTACTGCAATTATAGCTCTGGTTTGTTTTTTTGTCAAGTGATAAAAAATAAAAGAACGTTAAAGAACGCTTCCTATGGTTGCTTCTCTGCTACTTCCAAAGTTGGCGGGCTAGCGCAAGTGCTTTTTATGTTACAATTACATAGCTGCTATGCCTTTCTCTCGCCTTTTGTTTCCTCCACTGCTACCTTGCCTAAAAAAGTTGCCTAAAGGCTATTTTAAGAGAAAAATTTTCTCTTTACTATTATGTTTTAGCGTCTTCCTCACGCTCGCCCAGCCGCTAAAAGGACAGCCCGCAACCGCAGAACTAGATCCTTTTCAAGAAGCTTTAGAGGGGTTTCTTGAATATCGCTTGCTGCGTAATTTTCAATTTTTTATCACTTTTTCAAGCGGCTTTAGCCCTAAGAGTTCGCCAGTGTTTAGCACTCACTTGGAAGCACTTAAACAGACGCTTAAAAAAAACTTGAATGCTTTTCCAGGAAATTCCACTTCGTACCAAGATTATGTGGATAATTCCAGCTCGCCGCTTTTTTTCTCTTTCGATTTTTCCGTTTTTTACCAGTACGTTGGGTTAGAGTTTTCTTACTCTCGTTTTTCTTACCTAGACTACACTCTGGGAATTGCCCAAAACCCAGCGATTAATACCAGCTACTACAATACTATTCACTACTACCGTTATTTAGTGACCGGCAATAGCTACCGCGGCACTGCCCTACTGCAAATTCCCTTCCCAAAGCTAAGCCGCAGTCTTTTCACCTTCCTCTTAGGGGCTGGCTATGGTTACTATGACGCAGCCGCAATTTTAGAATTCAAAAGCCAGACCGACTCTCTGCCGGGGTTTAGGACGGATTTTTCTTCCACGGCTCACGGCCCTCATGGGCTTTTTGAGTTTCGGTTTAGCTACAATCTGTTCACTTACGGCTTTGGCACTTTAATTAGTACTGCGCGTTTTGAAAAGTTCACTAACAAGCGAGACTCCACCGTTTTGGCTAGTGCTAACGGCTCAGCGCTTTATTTGGAGCTGGAAAAGTACTTCTTTCCTTACTTCCGTTTGGGATTGAATTTTTAACGAGCGGTTTTTAGAAGCCACTTTTAGGTAACTACTTCAAAAAAGACGGGACTGGAATAGAAAGAGTCGTTAGCGGTAGAATGCGGGGGTTTCACCTGTGCTTCTAACAAGCTTCCTTCGCCCAAGGTGCTAAGCTGGCGGTAAGCCTCATCCTGCTTTAAAAGTGTAGTTAGTCCTTTTAAATAGTATTCACTAGTGCTTTTAAAGTAGCGGTAGAGAGAGAAATTGAAAAGAGAGGGCGGTGAGGCGATTTTTTTTTCTTCAAAAAGCTCCTGCTCTAAGACTAGCCGTTGCCGTACTCCAATTAGCTTTCTAAGCTGCTGCGCCTCTAACTGCTTTGAAAGCAGCTGCAGTGCTTTAACACGACGCTTTTTTTCTGGCATTGGCAGCTCAGTCCTTAAAGCCTCATAGGACTGTGTTAAGGGACGAGCCGAAAAAGGAAACACATGCAGCTTAGAAAATGCGACTTCCTGCAGAAAACGTTTACCGGCTTCAAACTCTGCTTCGGTTTCATCAGGGTAAGCGGTGATCACATCCGTAGAAATTGCAAAAAGCGGGTTTAAAGCATAAAGAGACTGGGCTAAGGCTTTAAATTCTGCTAAGGTGTAGCGACGGCGCATCACCTTTAAAAGGCGCTCTGAGGTGGCTTGGATGGGAAGATGCAGGTGCGGAGCGAAATTAGGGTGAGTGGTGAGAGCAACGAAGGCCGGAGTGATGGAGTGTGGTTCTAAAGAAGAAATGCGAAGCAGCCTTTTAGTGCTACCGGGCCCTTTTTTTGTTGAAGCGGTTGCCAATTTTTCTAAAGTGGCCTGCACTAAGGCAACAAAATTATTGCCGGTGGCTTTGTCAAAATACATGCCGAGGTTGATACCGCATAGCACTAACTCTACAAAAGAACGTTCTAAGAGCTGCTCAATTTGCTGCATCAAGTCGCGGTAGGGCCTAGAAACCGGAGCTCCACGGGCAAAGGGAATGCGGCAATATGAACAAAACGCATTGCAGCCGTCTTGAATTTTGATAAAAGCTCGGGTGTGGTTAACAAATTCTACTGGCTGTTGCTGCAGAGAAGTAATGTGGTTGCGAGCGCCCTTAAAAGCTTCCCACTTGTTTTTATAATCTGCTACATGATTAGAATATCCATAGGCCCGCCGCAGCAGTGCATCGACCCGTTCTGGAATTGTCATTTTATCACGCTGACTCACCACCACCACTTTCTCTACCTGTTTTTCTTCCAGGCTGGCTTGTAGTTGCTGTGTTAAATTTTTTTCTAGTTCGCTATAGCAGCCCGTAACCACTACATGCCGCACGGACTCTTCTTTAGCCCATTTTTTAATTAAAGCAAAGGCTTTGCGGTCTGCTTTTTCTGTTACGGTGCAGGTGTTGATAATGGCAAAGTCAGGAGCTATCCCCAGCGTTTTGAGGGTTTTTTCTGGCAAGTAGGAATAACCTAAGGCACGCAGACGAGCCGCTAGCTGCTCTAGCTCCACCTGATTTACCTTGCACCCTAGATTGAAAAGAGAAAATCTCATGAGGGAAATTTGTGCTTATGAAATTTATGTTGATAGTGGCGTTTGAAGGTGTAAAGATACCGCACCTTCATCAGATCGAACAGCATGCGGAATATGTCTTTAATCCGGATTGTACTTTCTCCTTTAAACTCAATTTTGATCGGTACTTCTACCACTCGAAAGCCATGTTTTTGTGCTAGAAAACACAGCTCTAAATCGAAAGCAAACCCATAAATTTTCATAGAATCGCTTATTACGTCAAGCACCTCCCGCTTGATAATTTTAATGCCCGATTGCGTGTCTTTTAAGGTAGTGCCTAATATCATTCTAGAAAGAAACTGAAAGCCGCGACTGAGAATTTTTCTTGAAGTAGGGTAGACGATCTTAGAGAAAGGGTGCCTTTTGCTGCCAATCAGAACGTCTCCAGTGGTGAAATAAGGAAAAAAATTCACTATTTGCTTGGGCTGCAAATCTCCATCTGCATCTAAAAAAAGCAGATAATCTCCCTTAGCGCGTCTAAAGCCTTGAAGCAACGCATAGCCCTTGCCACGATTGCTTTTATAACCATATACCTTAACTCCCTTTACCTGCTTAGCGTATTCGTAGGTTTGGTCTTCTTGGGTGCCGTCCACCACCACTATTATTTCCCATCCCCTCAAGTAAGGAGACTTAATTTTTTTTAGTTGTTTTTTGAAGTGTTCTAAATTTTGTGTTATGCTTGCTTGGAACCGGTAAACGGGAATGATAACACTAAGAGACTTTAGCTGCATGAAACGTTACTACTGGCGACCAGAATGAGAAAAAACCCTTTGTAGTGGCTATGACTTTTGTCTAAATATTTTTAATAATTAAAATGGAGTAATTAAAAAGTATTGTATTATAAAGTAGGATTCTTTTTCAGTATTATAACAGCAATTTGTTTTTGTTATTAAAGAAAATAAAAAGCAGTGGAGCGCCCTTTAGTTTTTATCGGTTTTAATTACTATGAAAAAAGTGTGTAGTAGTTGGAGCAGTTGGAGTAGTTGGTTTTGGGGGCTCTCTCTTATCTGCCTTAGCGTTAGTATGCTAAAGGGGTTTCCTCCGAGAAACGAAGCAGTTTTTCAAAAGAATTGCTTACGGTTGTTGGAAAATGGCCAGTACACTTTTTTAACGGAATACTTTCAAAAATACTATCCCTTAGTGGGGGCGCAGTCTAAATCCTTCGCTTACATTGAGGAGCTGTTGTTGAGGGTGCCGCTTTGGAATTTGAAAGAGAAAATTTTAAAAACCTACTTTGAGAACGTTACAGCGCCACCTTCTCAAGCCTACCTTCTTAAAGGAGAGCTGGCTTTGTTTGCGCAGGAGTATGACACGGCAGCACAAGCTTTTAAGGACACTAACAGTTGGAGAAAATATTTTTATTTGGGAAAGCTAGAGCGAGAAAGGGAAAATTTTTCTGCTGCAGAGCGTTTCTTGTTACGCTTTGTTGATGAGCAGAAAACGAAAGAGGATGATTCTAAAAAAGTCTGGCTTAGCGAAGCTCACTTCTTGCTGGCAGAGAGCTACTATTTTCAAGGTGAGTGGCTTAAGGGGGCGCTGGCCTTGCGCTTGGTGGAGCCTAGTGCGGAGAAGTATGTGTTGCGTTATTTTTTGGAAAAAAAGGCGGGGCAACCTAAGCGCGCTGCCCGCACTTTAGCGCTAATAAAAAAAAGTTACGCTAAGACCCTAACCGGAAAGACTTTTTTAGAAAAACAATTTCCCAGCACGCAGCAGGAAAGAGAGTAACTTTTTTTAAATAAGAAAAAATTACAGTATAATAAACAAAGTAAATTTCTAAAAAATTATGGGAGCAAAATACTTAATATGAAAGAACTAACCGTCTCTATTACCGGTGCCGCCGGTCAAATTGGCTATGCCCTTCTTTTTCGAATTGCTGCTGGAGAAGTTTTTGGTTCAGACACGCAGCTTCATTTAAGGCTATTAGAATTAGAGTCAGCGTTGCCTGCTTTGGAGGGAGTGAAGATGGAGCTGGATGATTGTGCTTTTTCGAATGTCAAAAGCATTACCACCACCAGCCATCTGCACACTGCTTTTGAGGGAAGCGACTGGGCGCTGCTTATTGGTTCATTGCCGCGCAAAGCCGGGATGGAAAGAAAAGAGCTACTCTCTGCCAATGGAGGAATTTTTACTGCCCAAGGCCAAGCTTTGGACGAGGCGGCAAAACCGAGCTGCCGAGTTTTTGTGGTGGGCAACCCCTGCAACACTAATGCTTACATTGCTAAGCATGGTTGTAACAATTTATCTGAAAAGAACTTTTTTGCTATGACAATGCTCGACGAAAAACGCGCTCGGTCGGCGCTGGCGCGGCGGGCCGGAGTGCCTAATGCGGCGGTGCAGCAGATGACCATTTGGGGTAATCACTCTAGCACGCAGTACCCTGATTTTTACAATGCCACCATAAACGGAAAAAGCGCTGCTGAAGTGATTGGTGATGAGCAGTGGTTGAAGGGAGAATTTTTAACTACAGTGCAGCAACGCGGCGCCGCAGTAATCAAAGCGCGCGGTGCTTCTTCTGCTGCTTCTGCTGCCAATGCGGCACTTGCTACTGTAAAGGCTTTAGTGAATCCCACTGCTCCCGGTCGGTGGTTTTCTGCTGCGGTCTGTTCCGATGGAAGTTATGGAATTGAAAAAGGATTAATGTTTGGTTATCCGCTACGGAGCGATGGAGAAAATTGGGAGATAGTGCAGAACCTACCCCTTAATTCTTTTTCGAGAGAAAAAATAAAAGCCACCGAGGCAGAATTAAAAGAAGAAAGAGCAGCAGTAGCAGCTTTACTTTAAGCTGCCTTGCTTTAAAGCGCGGAGCATTTCCCTCTTGCCTAAGGCGCCCGGTAGGCGTTCCACTTTGAACCCTGCGCCAAGCAAGTGTCGCCGAAAACAGGCCGCCGCACTGTAAGACACCAACACCGCACCGTCTCTCATCTGTTGGTAGAGCCGCTTGAAGTTTTCCAGCCGCCAAGTTGCTTTAGTTTTTTGCGGTGCGAAGGCATCGAAATAGACTAGGTCAAAATACTGCTCGCTTTCAAATTCTTCCAACCGGCCAGGCTGCCGACAGAAGGAAAAAGTTAGCCCCTCTGCTTTAAAGCGCATTACTCTTCCTGGTGGGCTGCTGTGGCTGGCTTTGAAAAAAGAATGCAGCGGTGGGGCAACAAAGGTGAGGTAGTTAAGCTGAGCCACTAAGTCGGGGGCTAGGGGATAGGGTTCTAAGGCGGTGTAGTGGATGGTTATGTTTAGTGCTGGGTTTTGCTTGGCAAGGCCCGTTAGGAAACTTAAAGTAAAAAGTGAATTGAGTCCGGTGCCCCATCCCACTTCTAAAATAGAAAAAGCTGCTGCTCTTTTGCGTAACGGCAGCTCTAAAGGCAGCTCTAAAAGCAGCTCTTTTTGCCCTAAGGCGTAGGCAAGCCCATTCTCAATAAAAACCGTTTTTGTTTCACTCACTGCTCCACTACGAGAATGATAGGTCTCTTCACCGCTAACGCTGCGCGGCGGCGTGCTGGAAGGTCTACCGTCATCCTTATTATCAGCAGCAAACCCAGCAATGGAGATGGAAGTAGAGCCATCCTTCGTTAGGAACACGCGGTGTCCTACTGGTTTCATGACTTTAAGCTGAAAGGCGGTGTTTTTTGAGATGGAATAAAATGAGCTGCAGATCACTAGCGCTTATTCCTTCTAAACGACCCGCCGCAGCTAAATCCGGCGGGCGGATTTTCTCTAAGCGCTCCTGGGCTTCTTTCTTCAGTCCTGGTAGTGCGAAAGAAAAATGGGCTGGAATTTTAACTTTGCTTGCTTTGGCGAGCCGTTTTTTTTCTTTCTCTTGCCGTTCGATGTAGCCTTGGTACTTTAAGTCGCACCCCACCTTCATTAGCTCTAAGAGCGGAACTTTAAAAATCTCACTGCCTAGCTGGAGTAAAGCGGGAAAGTTCACTTCTCCTAAAGAAAAAAGCTGAGCCCATTTTAGCGTTAAATAATTTGAAACTGGTTTTTTTTGATCTTTAAATAAAGTGGCGAGCTGCGCTGCTGGAAGCGAAGCCAGGGTTTGTTTTTCTAACTGTTTTTTCAAAAGTGTTACCCGCGCGGTTTTTTTTAGAAAAGTGTCGTACTGGGCGGCATAGCGCTTGAAGGGAGCGGTGTCTTTTAAGCTGGGGGCTTTTTCTGCTAGCCGCTGTCGTAGTGCGAAGGCGTTTTCTAATAAACGAAATTCAACATTATCGAGCCGCATAGAAAGACGATTTTCCGCGCGCGCAGTGAACATGCGGTATGGCTCGCTTACTCCGCGTAGCACTAAATCGTCAACTAAAACACCGATGTAGCTGTCCTGGCGCGAGGGGGTGAAGGGGGATTCTCCTCTAAGACGCAGCGCTGCATTCACTCCTGCTACCCAGCCTTGCGCCGCCGCTTCCTCGTACCCAGAGGTGCCGTTAATTTGCCCGGCAAAAAAAAGTCCTTCGCAGCGTTTAGATTCCAAGGTGTGTCGTAGGTGAGTAGGGTCGAGATAGTCATATTCCACTGCGTAAGCCGGTTTTATCACCTTAACTTCTTCAAGCCCCTTTATTGTTCTGATGAGCTGATCTTGCACTGCTTCGCTAAAACTCGAAGACAGTCCATTCACATAATACTCCTTAGAAAAAATGCCTTCTGGTTCTAAATAAATTTGATGCCGCTCCTTGTCTGCAAAGCGAAACACTTTATCTTCAATGGAGGGGCAGTAACGGGTGCCTACCCCTTCAATTTTACCGGAGTAGAGGGCCGAATGATGTTTGCTTTCGCGGATTACCGCATGGGTTTTTTCATTGGTGTAGGTAAGGTAGCAGGGCAGGCGAGGGTTTTTGTTTAAGGTGGGGTCGCCGGTGAAAGAGAGCGTTTCTTCCAGTTCTCCTGGTTCTTTTTCTAAGACCGAAAAATTGATGCTGTCTTTATGCACTCGTGGCGGCGTTCCCGTTTTTAGTCTTTTTAAGGTGAAGTCAAACCGTTTTAGAGAGTGGGAGAGGGCTCCGGCCGCCAGTTCTCCAATTCTTCCCCCCTTGGTAACGTGGTCTCCGATGTAGAGTTTGCCGCCTAAGAAGGTGCCGGTGGCTAAAATAACTGAGGGCGCATAAAACCGCACTCCTCGCTCACTAACAGCCCCCTTCACTTTTCCTTGTTCGATTATTAGGTCTTTCACTAAGTCTTGAAACACTGCTAAGTGCGGCTGCGCAAAGGCTGCTTCACTGGCGTGTCTTGAGTAAAGTTGTTTGTCTATTTGGGAACGCAGCGACCAGACCGCCATTCCCTTAGAGCGGTTTAGCACTTTGTACTGAATAGCAGAAAGATCTGCTAACCGCGCCATTTCTCCTCCGAGGGCGTGCAGTTCATAAACCAAGTGACTTTTCCCTAAGCCGCCAATGGAGGGGTTGCAGGAAATGTAGACGATTTGCTCGGTGTTGATGGTGACCAGCGCGGTTTTTGCTCCTAAGCGGGCGGCGGCTAAAGCGGCTTCTAAACCGGCATGGCCTGCCCCCACTACTACTACTTCAAATTCGTATTGCATGGTTTAATTGTATTC
>JAOTRI020101489.1:0-14119 GCA_028564885.2 Zoanthus sanctaehelenae
TTGATGTTCTTGGGCGTAAATATGTTTTGGGCCCTTCTCAGAGCTCATTTTAACCCTCGCTGCGCTCGGGCTAAAATAAGCCTGAGTCGGGTCCAAAACAAATTTACGCCCGCGGACATCAACTATATTGTTATATTAACTTACTTTACAAGCATGCGAGCTCACTGATAGTATTACAGTATTGCATACATATCTTTTTGTTACATGATATTATTACAGTGTTGTATAAATATCTTTTTGTTACATGATGCTTTGCACTTGATTAAAATACATAAGCAATTTTTTACAACTCAAACAGGTGAAAAATCAATCGTTAACTCAGCTCATCCAACTTCACTATGCACTGCATACGAACGTATTCTAAAAATGTTGCTGATGTGAAGGGATGTTGAAGGCCAACATTTTCCCAGTTTCATAACAGTTTGTCAAGTTATGACCCGGCAGACCAACTTTGCCGAAACTTTCTGGAACAAGAATTATAAGCAAGCATACTAATAAACACTGTCTCTATCTTGAAGCTATATCCGATATATTTATGTGATCCTATAGTGTAACTAGCTTAGATATCAGTAATTATCATTGTGACTCTGTGCTTCCTCGAAGAACATGAAATCCTGCAATTCAAATAACCAGATGTTAGTACAAAATATAATAATGACGTCAATCGCTGCATGACATCAGACATATTTCATTGTGGAAAAACGACAAACTCATACATTCAATGTACCTAGATCTCCAAAATTGACAATAAAGCGCTTAGCTAAAACTAAATCCTTCCTTTCGAGCCTAGTGGCTCATGGATCTGGCGCTTATCTCCAGTTTCTGTATTGTTAAGATTACTACTGGTATCTATAATGCTAGCTAAATCCTTTACGAGGCTATTGGCCCATGGAGCCGGCGCTTATCTCCAGTTTTTGTAGTGTTAAGCGGATGAGAGTCTTTGACTCCCTCTGGACGGGACACTAATCCATCGCAGGTTAGCTCCCATCAAACGCTGGTACTCATTTACCTACCCTGGGAGGATGGAAAGCTGAGTTGGCTTAGGCAGAAAAGAAGGTCACACAAATATTCGAATCTTGAGCAGCAATGTGCCGGGATCGAACTGGGGACCTTGTGGTTGGAAAGCAGAGATCTTACACCTACTGTGCCAACCCCGTCCGCCCATAATTGACATTAAAGAGCTTAAGCACCGGAATATTTCTTCACGAAGGAGGTAATTCTCAGAGAATACACTGAATCGAGAACGGTGTTTTTGGCGCTATTTTTCAACTTACGCAGAGCGCTCGTCTCCACGGACGGACTCACGCAAAGTAAAAAGGTGCGAAAACAAACTTTGAAGAGCTCAGTTATAAATAAAATGATCGCAAAATTGGTTGCATGTACAGCAAGAACCTGAAGCAAAAGTAAAATTTGAAGTAAATGAAAGTTACTAATTTACTTTGTAAAAAGATTTACTGTCAATATTTTTGTGCATAAAGAAATAAATTTGATAAAAAACTTCGCAGTTCTGACAGAGCAACAGGGAGGCAAAAAGCAGCTAGTTGGCCTCCGTAAAGATCACCACGACCGCATGACGTATTCAGGTACGCGACATTTGTTAACAGTTTAGCCTCCGTAAAGATCATCACGACCGTACGACGTATTCAGGTACGCGACATTTGTTGACAGTTTAGTTCCGGTTGGCCTCCGTAAAGATCACCACGACCGTACGACGCATTCAGGTAAGCGACATTTGATGACAGTTTAGTTCCGGTCGGACTCGAACGTCTGTTGCTTAAGTTGTCTAATAACTCTAACCATGGGTAGGAAAGTCAGCTTGAGAAACTTTTTGGACCCAAGAATTAGGTATTTTAAAACACAAAAAAACACAAACAGTTACAAGATATTTAAAGTTGTTTGTTTCATTGTCAGCACTGTAAATATATAACGGCTAACAGAAGGACTATAATGAGTTAAAATTTTTTAGATTAAAAAGTCTTTTCGTCAATTCAATCAAGCACATGTTTCTCTTTATTAGGAACACGTACGTATGTCTGGGGGACGGGAAGCCCAGCTGGAAAGCACAAAATGCTTTTTATTTGTATATGAATGGTGAATGAGAGTGGAGATACGAACGTACAGCGGTCCTGGTGCCATATTGAGTGTTTTTGGAGTTCGTTTGTTTTGTGCGGAAGCAATTTACAGATTAATTATTGGGTGAGGGTATAGCTTATGGTTAGATATAGGGTTAGAGTAAGGGTTATGCGTTTTCTACTGACATGGTAAACTCTATTCAAATTACAGCCGTCAAGTAAGTATATGTAAGCGAGCCTTAACGAGCTCAATATGGAATTAATTTGCACGAGTGTGTTTTAAAAAGAATCAAAATTGCCTGAGCCCGTTGGGGCGAACGCCATCGGAGCTTTTTAAAACTTACAAGTGCAAATTAATTCCATATTGAACGAGTAAAAGGTTTGATTACTTGTTAATCATATACATGAAAAAATTACAAAATGTGCCGGAGAAAAAACAAAACGAGTGACTGAGGGAATCTTATCTGTAAACCGTGTTTGCCAATGAAAATCGCTCAAACTTCGTTATCAATTTTAAAATTTGTGATTTGTAGCAATCATGTTAAGAAATATTTCTGTAGCCACGAAAAGACAAACAAATTCTAACTTGTCGAAGGAGTTCATTTAAAAATTTTCTCTAACGGACACTTTGCAAGACACAAAGTTGAACTGAAGTTGGAAGTTACAAAACATTTTTACCTCAATTTTCATTATTTTAAACAAAGTATTTTACAAAGTCATCCAAACGGCCTTACTCTTGCAGGTATTTTCATTCTTTGAGCCTTTTTTAATTGTAATAACTGTTATCAAATCGTTAAATTCACTGAAAACGCCATTTTGTTAGTCATACAAACACCTGCACTTTGATTGGCTTATCAGCTTTGTACTGTTTATTATCCAATCAGATTTAAATGTTTGTGATTGCGAAATTACATCTATATTTCTGCACAAAACTACCAATTTTTGCCCAGAATTACAAAGTAATTGCACTGGTCTCGACCAATCAGAGTCAAGTAGTTTTTTTGATGTATATGATTAACTTTGAAACTGCAAAAATACACTCAGTAAGTTACGTTATTCAAATCAGGAACTTATTTGCAACTCGTGTGATAATCGGTGTTAATACCCGTTTCCTGTAAAGTCTTTAGTGTTGTTTTTCCCTTGGAAGATCACACACGTTCAAATGCCGTTTTCCGGCGATCGGTTAAACCGTTTAGAATAGTAATTACCAGTCGTAGCGATAACCACAGGTACCTTCAAATCACATGATCGTTTAACAATCTACTTACAATAAGAAAGCAGGCCCCTAGAATGACAGCCTTGATTTTCACATCCAAATCCATTGGAACTGAAAACACAACAGCAGTATACAAATATACAGATTTGTTAACATAAACATCATCAACAACAACAACATCATCACCACCAACAACAACATCATCATCAACAACATCATCATCATCATCATCAACAACAACATCATCATCAACATCATCAACAACAACATCACCATCAACAACAACATCTTCATCATCAACATCATCATCATCAACACCACCATCATCAACAACATCATTATCAACAACAACAACCTCCTCATCATCAACAACAACAACATCATCATTATCATCATAAGAAGAAGAAGAAAAGAAGAAGCAATGCATTTAATTTTCGATGAGAAAGAGACAGATGCCGTAACCTTAATTGATGCTACAAATGCTTTCAAATGCTTAACAAATAGAGCAGCTGCGCTTCAGCAAGCCTACGTAATCAATACGTAGCAGCAACCGACGTGACTGTTTATAACAGAGGGAAGGGAGTTCAAATCCGCTGAAGGCACAACACAAGGGGATCCCTTGGCAAAGGCGATTTGAGTGATCAGCCTTTAACCCTTGATTACAGGCTTGGGTATATCAAGTGACGTGAAACAATGCTGGTATACTGAGGACCCAAGCGACTCTGGATCTTTGGGAGAAATAAAGCAATGGTGGGCTAAGAGGCAAACACGCTTAGCATGGTCTGCAATGATGTCAAGAT
The DNA here is from genome assembly GCA_028564885.2 of Zoanthus sanctaehelenae. Lineage (NCBI taxonomy): Eukaryota > Metazoa > Cnidaria > Anthozoa > Zoantharia > Zoanthidae > Zoanthus > Zoanthus sanctaehelenae. The sequence goes on from JAOTRI020101489.1 coordinate 4,089, forward strand.
TAAGCTCGTCCTCCAGGAGCTCACGGGAGAGTCAATGCCAAGAGGAGCTAACAGAGCTGCCGACGCTCGTCTACATCAATGCCAGAGGATTTTGGGAATGAAAAAGGTTAGCGTTCTTTGATGTACGGGTATGCAACTACAATGCTGATTCTTATAGAGATCTATACCTTAAGAAGATATACAAGCAGCACGAGACTGATATGAAGAGATTGTATACGCAAAGAGTGATGGACGTTGAACAGAGAACATTTACATCACCAGTTTTTACAACAACAGTAGGCATGGGAGAAGTGTGTAAGAGATACCATAATAGGCTGGCACAGTTAATCGCAGCGAAGAAAGAAGAGGACTATGCCACCACCGACTCTTGAAAACGTTCTAAAGTCTCCTTTGTCATAATAAGGTCGGCTCTACTCTGTCTAAGAGGGTCAAGAACAACTAAAAGAACATTTAGAAGTGGACTTTGAATGAAATACATCTGCCATGCCAAAATTTAGGTCCTGAAGTTTTTATACATACATTCTTATATATTATAGTTTCACGGATTATCTGCAGAATACTATTCATTTGTAAATTTTATCATTTTCTAGGAATTCAAACGAGAGATTTTAATATATCACCAAATTTCTATACATCATCAAAATTTTAATAATTATTACTATTTTTACCATTAATGTAAACATTTGAAATAGAAAAAGTCGATTATTATTAAACAAAAGTTAAAAAATAATAATAATTCTACTACCTGCGGACTAGTCCTTTAAATGAATTTCATAATTATTAAATTGTTAATAAATTTACGTTTTAAAGTTAAAACTTAAGGTTGATGAGAGATTCTAAGCATTGACCAATTAGTACTTTTTACCCTATAAAAAGCAACGGAACTTTACTTACACGAGATACCAAAGTTGTCAGCATCTGTGAAGGCCTCCTTCACTAAACCTGTCCACTGTTTGGAGATCTTCCCGACTTGGTTTTGCCCATCAGCTGACAGCACCTTGTCATAAATTAAAGTGTTACAATGTGGTAAGCATGATGTTTTCATAATAAAATAAAGCCTTGAACATTTCAATTGGCAATGCTAAAAGGCCATACCCACAAATACAGAAAGCTAAATGATAGATAAATTAATAATTAATAGTGTAATGACAATATGAACGACGAGGCCTGTTCGTTTAGGCCTATTCCAACAATTTCGGATTATTGAAAACTGAAAGGTTGGTGCTCAAACATTTAAATATAACATATAGTTCTTGATATTCAGTTTGAATATTTAATGAAATCACTGTCATAAATTGTATTTCCTTACTTTTTAATACGGTAAAAGTATTGCTTTTTTGCTAATAAGAATTTGCAAGTTGATTACGATTAATGCTAACAGGCAAATGCATGTCGTCTCAATTATAAATTTGAAGTCTCGCCAGCAAGGGCTTCAAACTGTTTACAAAAACCGAATACTAAAATTACTATTAAAAAAGTGAGGGAACACAACTTCTGAAGTCATCTAATTAAATATATTCAAACGTGAATATATAACTAAATGAGATAATAAAACAATTTCGACACTATCCTTCCAATTTTACAAAGATCTTTTCAATAAAAAAGTTTTGCTTTCACTTTATATGTACACTGCAAACTGTTACTAGCTACTGGCCTCCTAACCAAACCACCCCACATCTTTTTCAGTGACCTCTTCATTACTAACTTTTCGGTCTGCTATGCTTTACTCTTGCCATGCATGCATTAGTAATATTCCAGGTCTGCTGTGTTTTACTGTTACCATGCATGCATTAGTAATATTCCAGGTCTGCTGTGTTTTACTCTTGCCATGCATGTATCCGGACATTCCATGATCACTGTTAGGCAGAAGTCCTTCAAGTCTTTCTATTACTTTAGTGCCCAAGTTGCCACAACCTGGGCCTCGAAAATGCAAAACTTTAGCTCTTTCCTCCCATGGAACGCTATGGTTTGCTAGCACGCTTGTCGTTCCCTCCGCTTACTCCCACCAGAAGATATCTTATCCCTTACTGCCAATACTTCTTCTCCTTGATCCACAAGAAAGCAGATCACCAAGATAACAATTTCAGTTGTCCATATTTTCCAGAGTATCTTCCAGGCTTCTTTGGCACTGTTACAAAACCTCCCACACATCTAAAGTTATCTTCTACTCTTTTTAGAGTTTTGAGCCCCAACCATTTCTGGTAGCAACCCCTTTCACAAATTGACACCATACAGGCGCATTTTTGTTTACATTTTTTGCCTCATTAGCACACAAACTCTTATTTCTAATTCAGCAACAAAAACAAAGCTTCTGAATAATGAAATAATTCTGCAAAACAATTTTTTTTGAAAATATGAGAGTGATATGTTGACTAATCTTTCCGTGATGTAGTTTTAAAAAATGGAAATTTTACAAAGAATGTATGGGCTCATAGTTTTTGCCTCCAGCTGTTTTGCGTTTTTTCGAGTAGCAATTTCTTCTTTGAAACTACACATATAGAGCAAAAAGTTCGGTCACTCATTTCATTTGATAAGTATTCTCAAGTTTTAAAGTCAGTTGCTGTTTATCTTTGTTCTTTCTCCGACTTAAGTTGTATGCTAATGAAGCAGAATGTAAACAATGACGTCAGCTGAAACTCGCCTATTGAGTTTGACCTGGGACAACTCCTTTGCTGCTAACCCCACATGAGTACGGTCTAACAGCAGGTTCTCTACCTATCAGCATCAACTTGGTCTTACTGTAATTATGTTTACTTTTAATATCCTAGTTTCCATCTCACTGTTCCATACACCAAACTTCCAAACCGCCTTCTGATTTAGATGTTATTACTAGATCATCAGCATACAAGTCTCGTCTACGTGAGCAATTTTTATATGTGACAACTTTTATGTGACAATTTCTATTGGCTCGTGTAGGTGAACAAAAGTGACCAATTTTTGTATGACAATTATATTTGCTGAAAAACTAGCGTGTTAGTTTTTATGTGGCAAACAAAAATTGTCACATACGGAAAATTGTCCCTGTAGATGAGACAACACATAAAATTGACAATATTTTTTATGTCATTTATAGATCCTAGTCTCCAATCTTTTGTTTTCAAACAAAAAATGCTCGTGTAGACGAAGCGTATGTACACTGGCAAATAAATAGAACTTGACACATAAAAATTGCTCGTATAGACGGGGCAAATAAAAATTGTCAAACAAAACTTGTCACACAAAAATTGTTTATGTAGACGGGGCTCAAGTCCGATAATCCTTCAGTTTTTGCCTCTCTGCACAACAGCCACAAATAGCAGGGGATTCACTGCTAGTTAACCCTTGATGAACTCCCAATACTATCCAAACTCACCTGAAGTACCTACTACAGTCCCATTCTAAAACTTGCAAATACTTGCTATCATATACTGTAGAGCCATAACAAGAGCTACGAAATGCTTAGCCACTTTTTGTCTCAAGGCACATTGAACTGCTCCTTCAATCCAGTTGTTCTTGAAATATTTATAAGATCTTTCATTTTAAAAGTTCCATTCTTATCCCTTGCATAAATATCCTAAAATATCTTTCGTCTCTTCTTTTATCAGCTTTCCAATCTTAATTCAACATTTTGCAATTTCTTTGTTAGATTTATTAGTGTCCTGTCCAGGGGGAGTCAAAGACTCTCATCCACTTAACACTACATTAACCAGAGACAAGCGCCATGGGCCACTAGGCTCGAAAGGATTTAGCTATGTTAGATTGAAGAGATTCAATTAATCTGTATTTTCAGGCTCTACCCTTAGCAATTGCTAAAGCTCTTTTTGTCTGCCTATTTTTCTTTCTGTACAGCTTGTGCTCTTCTTCAGTTCCTTCACTTTGCTACTTCTTAAAATAAATTAATGCTAATTAATTTAATTTCCCAAACTGCTAGCTATACTTTCTCATTCCACCAGTATTCTGCCTTTCACTGCTATATCTCCCGGGCTGACTTCTCATCCCTAATTCAACAACAAATTTGACAAAATAGTGTGATCGAAATTTGCTCCTTCTATTCTATTACTCACACTCTCTTTAAACATTCTTCTATTAATAGGATCCTTAAGCGTCCAAAGGTAACGTTTCTTTTCTCCGATTTAAAACCTTCTTTTTCCTCTTCCTATGCTTTACTTCATGATCAGCCCAAATCAATCTGTGCTGACCAAAGCATGCTTCTCCTGGTATCACTTAGCAAATCTTCATACCCAGTTATTTGAGTGTTCTACACAATACATATTATCTATCTGACTTTCATCACTCCCATGCAACCTTGCATGAGATCAGATGTTCCCGCCTCTTTCAATAATATGCATTCATAACGTTCAGGCTATGCTCTTGATATATACTACAGTCCCAGCAAGCTTTTCTTTTCTTAGTTTCTCATATTAAAACTGAAATATTCCATCACATTATCAAAGCCATCGCGTGCATGTTGATCCAATGAGGCAGTTTATATCACCTGTCACCATCAAAAGTCGACCACTTCCCAACTCATTCATGATAAGACACCTTGACTCACTGCCGTCAAACACAGTTAAAGTCCTTCCTCACCCCAACCTGTCAAGATTCTTTGCACCCTCAGGTCATTTAAAGGCTGTCAGGGACAAATGGCCTTCTTCCATTTTTTCAAGCAATAAGGTTTTAAAATGAAATCCCAGGGCTGATTCTTCCTTTGAGCTCAATTTAGAAGCCTTTCTTATAAGTACTTCAACAGATCAGTTTCCTTGTAGGAAAGTGCCAGTCTTTATAGGTCTTTCCTAACCTCTACTTGTCAAGATTTTTTGCTCCCTCTGGCCATTTAAAGGCTGCCAGCGACTAAGGGGCTTTCTTTTATTTTGTTGAGCAATAAGGTTTTAAAGTGGCAATCAACTCTTACAGGAATCCCAGGGCTGTTTTTACCTCTGAGTTTAATTCAGAAGCCTTCCTTTAACTGTCTTTTGCCTATGTGTGATCTATTACTTATAAGAGACGCTGTACTTATGTACAAGTGTATGAATAATCTTGCACCTGATTATCTCACCAGTTTGCTCAAGAAGCGCTCTAGCATACACCAACATAATACTAGAAACAGTAAAAACCTTGATACTCCTACGTGTCGCACTGTTATGGCCCAAAACTCATTTTCCTACAGAGGAGTTTATATTTGGAATTCCCTTCCTAGTGAAATCTTAAATTCACCATCAGTGTCTGTTTTTAAAGGAAAACCGAAGTCTTACTATCTTGAACGTTGGCTTCTGTGACTCTTAGTCCTCAGTTTTATTATATTTATAAATTTTATTTATTTTACACTTTTTATATCCATGTAATTTCATCATTTTATATTGTAAATTAGGTATGAAGATCCCATTTGTGGGAACCTAATAAAGCTTATTCTAGCTTATTGTATTTGTAGCTTCCCTATACTTCAGTAGATCAGTTCCCCACAAGGAAGTGAAGGTGTTTGATCAGGGGTTTTTCCCCCTTGGCAAGCAGTTTTCTACACCTGAAGAGCCCCGATCACCAGCCTTAATGCAGCACATAGTAAATAATGTATTTCATTTTACCAAAATGCCTGACCTGATTATTATAAAATTATAGTAGTTATAATTTGACCTTTTAGAAAATCAAACTTAATACCGCACCTGGAATTCAACATCCCCACACATATTGCACTGACACAATGGACCTTCAATCAAAAGCACAGTTTGTCGATTTGCATCCTGAATGGCAAACTTGGGGATACAAATGGACCACCTAAAGGGGATTTAATACAACTATACTATAGCTGTTTATTATAATATAAATGACAAAAATGTAAGTGCTAAATGTTAAAACATTTTATTTTTGTTTTGTCATTTTGATTAACTGTTTTGATTGGAACTACATATGACGTTTTCAATTCTAATTAAGAGAAGTTCTTTTGCTAAACTACATAGTTAATTAATACTGACAGTACTTGCATGGAGATACAACAGATGTATGGAGCCTGCGTTCAAATAGAGAAGAAAAAGTTCAGACCATCTCTAATTAATTAATATTAATAATATCATTTCTACAAAAAACAAAGACAAATTTAAAATGAACAAAATGAAGGACAAATTGAAATAATTAAATTTCTAATAAAAATTATTGTATATATATTATAATTAAGACTTACACATACTTTAAGTTAAAGTAAATAATTTATATTAATAAAACAACCAACTTTATACAGTTCATTACATAGATTGCATATAAGACGGCTGTGATCCGGCCGGCCGGGATATGTCAAGTGACATATTTTCCATATCCTCGCTAACAAGTGAAGATATTATTGATATCATTCCTTTGTTTTTCCTATCTTTTTTGCTTTTTTTTCTATTTTCAAAGCACTCATATCTATGTAATAAAAAGAAAACAACAAGTTGGCTTGAATGTACATACAGTATGAAATTTATTGTCACTTGGAAGAAAGTATTTTTACACCCACTCTATAATAAGATAAACTTCACATGTTCGCTCCACCACATTACTAAATATTATTCTCTCTTTATATATGAGTGCATATTAACTAACTTTACATTATTTCAAAATTTAAAAAAGATATCTAGACAAATAACATTTTAACTACGAAAGTTCACAAACAATAACAATAAATTAACAAAGTGTGTTGTATTTAAATTTTAACAATGTTTCATCTTGGCTGCAGCCCATCAAATTTTTTACAATTACAATTATAATAGTAACAAGGTAAATTTCTTATGATCTAAGTTAGCCCCAGCAAAAATTGTAATTGTAATACTGTCAGTGATCAGACGTTGGGAAGGATTGAAACATCTATGAGTCAATGGCCCGGCTGTTTCTGTGAAAATCAATGGGCCATTAATATTTTTTGAAATGTATGGGCCATTACCAAAATTCAACATGCCAAAATCTTTTATTTATTTTATTTTTACTCATAGGAGACTTTCAGTAAAACATATTAAACTGTTTTTATATGAAATGTATTTAATGTAGATATGACTGTATCTTTTCATGCAGTTATACCTGCATCATATGCTTATATTAAGTATATTGCTTGGTATTCTTATCATTTCAATATTGCTTAGTATTCTTATTATTACAATATTGCTTGGTATTCTTATCATTACAATATTGCTTGGTATTCTTATCATTACAATATTGCTTGGTATTCTTATCATTACAATATTGCTTAAATCAAAAGAAAAGACGAAAATATGCATTTAAATAAATAAGCGAAAAATCAACTATATAACGTTAATGTGATTGTTAGTAAAACACCCTGGCTGTACATGTGGTGCATGGTTGTCAAGTGATTGACTAAAGTATTCGAAAGCGGATGATAATGCTACACTCTTATTACAAGCTCTACTAGTCACAATGTGCAGATGGTGTTCGATCAATATGGAACTATTCATTTTCAAAATGAGTCTTTGTGTAATTTTGGAAATAAACGTCCCAAAACATAAGAGCCATGCACAGTATTGTATTTATACTTGTTTCAACAAAGTACAGAATACCATTTAAAAGTAAGTAATTTCAATAATACTGGAGGCCAACAGATTATAAACAAAAGTTTTAGCCAAACTCAAAATTCTCACTCGCAGTATGCCTGGATAGAACATTTCTTCTGTCAGCTGTTGGTTTACATATATAAGCAAAAGAACGGATTACATTAAACTCATAAATTTTCATTTACCCATGGATCTTAAAAGGAAAATATTCAATGGGAACTTTATATATATATTTTTGAAAATTTGTAGTCTCGACAACTCGTTACATACAAAAAGGTTGTAAGACAAATAGTCAAGAAGCAAAACAATCAATTACATATTTATTTTACAGTATACCAAGTTGCATTAGTATTTCTATACATTATCAATTATATATTAATGTGCCATGAGTACCCATAAGCAAGGTTGTTATGTAAGAAATTGGAAACAAAAGTTAATTCATTCTAACGTAACACAAAATTACTTTTACACCCATATTTATTAAAGGGTATGTTGTTTGTCATCTTTTTTCTGGCAAATAAATTAGAATTAGTAATTCCTCTCACAACTATCAAGATACATTAACTACAGCAAAAACAAAGAAAGAAAATAAACAAGTGTTTGAAAATGAACAAACAAAAAAGAATAATCCCTCTGCAGCTCCTATAACATTTTTATTATATTCAGTTACTGAATTGAACACTATGACGAACATTTAAGAAAACTTTTTTAAAGACCAAGCTTGTGGACGTGTGGCATTGGATAAAGGAAAACATTGATTCACCCTGTTGAGGATTATTCCTTATTTACATTAAAATACACAAACTGTTTCTTTGGTTGGTGTCTGAATCAGTAATGTTAAAGATACCAACCAGTATATGAATTAAAATTTGTGAAAATGTAAATCAACAAAAATCATCCCATGACTCCACCAAATAAGCCTCAAGTTAGGCAAGTAGCTGCTTTTTCAAGGTGATATCGGGCTAAATTTTGCCGTGCTTGTTAAAAATGAATTTCGAACCCTGTGTTATAGCAAGTGGTTTTATATGAAACATGCATAACATTTAGATTATTTTTGCCATTGTTTTCCAGGAAGGGGGAAGTGTCCCTGGTCGTAGAGTAAGTTTGAAATCTAAATTTGAAAAAAGTGACAGGGAACTGATACCCATGACATAGCATTAGTCGACATCCTAGCTTTTCTGTCATTAATATATTTAAAGGGAAAATGTAATCAACAACTTAGTTCTTAAAACTGTCAAGGAATCTAAATTTTGATTTAACTCAGGACTTCTAAAGCATCCTTTCTTCTAAAATTATTTTTATTTAGTTCATATTAATGCAGTTGTACTATCACTGAAAATAACATTTAAAAACCCTAAATGTATTAACCATTAAAAATGCATCCTTCTTTCACTTGTTTTTTGTTATTTTTATGATATTTTATATTGGCCTTTGTTGGTTTTCATGACACCTGGCCAGTGAATCATAAAGTCATGGTCTGAGGCACTCCAGGTAAACAAGAACTTTACTTTAATTTTAGTTTATGTAAATTTATGTAGCAAAATATACAGCATGTGTTGGTTACTCGTGCACACCAGTTTAAAAATATACAGTGTATATAATTTTATCAGGATTTTGTTTATATGACTTTTTATCTTGTTAAATACCAACAATATTATTCATAACAATCAAAGGAGTAAGTGCTATAGTCTTATATCTTTGTTACTTGTTATTTAATTCTGATATATATTTTCATTTTACTTGATCAAGGGAATGTAACCTAAGTTTGAAAAAGTAACTGTTAATGAGACACTAATGAAATGTCATTATTCTCAGCATCACATGAATGGCTTTTGAGTGAATCTGTTGACATTTTGCCACATCTTTTGCTGCCACTTGCTGGACCAGAAGAATTGGATGAAGATGAAATGGAGAAGTTGCCGCCTGACCTCCAATATCTTGGTGATGACAAAGAAAGAGAGCCGGATCCAGTTATCAGGAGAATGTTGTTAGAGGCATTGCTGCAGGTGATTGACATAAAATATCGTTACAAAAGAGATTTTGAACACATACTGTAAACTAGTAAAAATATATTGAAGGGTTTTACTCAATCAGTCAGTGTTTCCAATGCCATTTTCCAGAGTATGCTTTTTGAGAAGCTAAAGCTGGAAAGAATAAAAACCTTACTACAGACTGAAACACTGTATATTGTATGATTCCATTCCACCATCATTATGTTTCAACAACAATTACAGCATCATCATCATCATCATCATTCCAGTTTTGATCCGGATTTATCCCCATAAACGAGGGTGGCCAGATTTACCCCACTTTACCACACTCCATCTCGCTCAATTCACTGCATCCTCCCTCTTCAGACCAACATTCCTACTCCCCTTCTCCACCTGCGATCTCCATGTCTTCCTCGGTCGTCCTCGCTTCCTTTTTTCCTTCACTTCAAACTCCTATGCCTTCTTCAAAACATGCCCATCATCCCTCCTTAACACATGCCCGTACCATCTCACTCCATTCGCCTTTGCCATC